>JAHPZR010020482.1:0-45000 GCA_019787425.1 Platygyra sinensis | reverse complement strand
ATATCAAGGAGGTTTTTGGGGGATTTTAGATACAGATGATATAAGTATTCTAGTCAACTAAATCCTTCTTGAAAGTAAATATTTTACTTATAAATAAAATAGTTCCTTTCAAGAAGGATGTAGTTGACTAGAATACTTATATTATCTGTAAATTAATCTGTAATTACCACTGGAAGTTAGATAAACGCCTCGCTACGTCTAAGAGTGTTGGTTGATAAATTTAAAAAAAAACTTGTCAAACCGAACTTTTTATAGCGAAAAAAATAAAAAGACAACAAAATCCATTTCCACGATAAAAAATGGAAACCTTTACTCCATTAGTACAACAAATTTCGTTTTTCTAAGATCCCCAAAATTACCATTTATTTTATTTAAGTAGAATACGTTAAGTAGTTCTTGTGGTGTAGTGCAGTGTAGTGTTTTTTTTGGAGTTTGTAAATAAGGTAATTGTTGCAAATTTTATGTTTTTACGTACGATCTGTATGTTCTCCTACTTATAAGAAATGAATAAATCAAATACAAAAAAGACTCATAGCAGATGATTAATTTAGTTTGACTGTTGTGGTAAAACGTTGAACCAAAATTGGATTTTACAAGTAAATATACGAAAGATCATATATTTGAACTGCGGAGAAAGATATGAAGACATGATTGATCATATACGTATACACAACCTAACCAGTTGAGAAAGCCTGCAAAGCATTCAGGCTTGAACTGAACTCGAACCCATTACCTCCGCGATACCGGTGCACTGCTCTACCAACTGAGAGCTGGTCACCTTGTGAGTTCGTCGATATACTCGCAGTCAAAAAGACGTCTCAGCTCACCTAGATGTGAAACGTACCAAGACATGTCTAATCTAGAACGAAACAGTCAGAATTAAGCTTAAAAAACTGTCACTTACACTGCACAATCAGAAATGTGCTTCCAGTGTCATTTCTACAAAAGTTGCTTGCTTCACACTTGTATTCCCCAGATTCACTCCTGCTGATGTGTGTAAGTGTGCGTGTCATTCCCATTGAACGGACTCCAGTCTTTACTTCTGTCCATGTTACAGATAATGTAGGACTCCCAGAAACATTACATGTTAAAGTCCTGTTTTCACCTTCTGTAACTGTGATGTTCTGCGGTAGATAAACAACTGCTGGAACTGTATAGAACAAATGATAATCATTAGACCGCAAAGCTTTTTAATCTTTATTATAAAAATGCAGCCAAGCAAATTTTAAAAAATTAGGATGTTGGGACACGTTGGAGTAATGAGGGCCCTGGCTTAAGCAAGAGTATCTTGTCTAGATTTGATCCCGACATTTTAAAACGCACTGTGAACTGGAAAAAATAGATTTCAGTAGACACCTGCCATTGGGTCATGAAATATAAACCAAGGGGTATCAGAATGAGCGAACTGATTTAAGGGATTAAATACCCAAATGCTGCAAAGATATTAACGTTCTAATGGCGAGTTCATTAAACTGAGCCAGAACCGTCCTAATACTGTCGATGTCTGACGCAAAAAGCACAAGCTCTTCGAGTACGAATGTAATTTCGTAAACAAGACCCGGGAAATTTATTTGTTTTTGACAAGAATGGAGTGGCTGCATTCGTGCCATGATGGACAAGGAGGTGTATAAGGGGAAGCCGGAAAACGGCTTCGCTAGCAACTTATTCAGTGCACAGACTAATGGCGAGAATAAATTTGTTGCACTTTTAAGAACGATTATACACCGTTGTAATATATAGGCCTAACAAGCGAGTAAAAGAAAACAACCAGTGAGATTTAGGATAGTCAGTCACAATGTTAGGATTGAAGCTGGTAAACATGATCAAATACCAAAGGCAGTAACAGCCTCTGCCTTGCCCTGTCCCATGCTCGTGTCATGTAGATAAATTCACCTTTCCAATTTTGGTTTTTGGTTCATTCCAGTTATCGGGAGGTTCCAAAACTGAGAATTTGAGGAATTGGTATTCCACTGTATTGCAATAAATATTAAGACATGAATTTTCATAGAAAAATAGAGTGACATATGTTCCGACATTTTAACAAGAACAGGGGAATCCCGATTTTTCGAACCTCCCAGGCAAACGAATTTTGGTTTGAAAAATCGGAGAGTTCGACCACTAGAGGTCAAAACCACAATGTTCGACTGAGGAGGGTAAACGACTTTTGTGAGTTATCAGGACGTTGGGTAAAATAAGGGTTCGAGAAATCGGGATCCCACTGTACTGCAATAAATACTCCAAGATATAAGTTTTAGAGAAAATAGACTGATATATTCCGACTTTTGAGCAATTGCAGTGGAATCCCGATTTCTGGAAACCTCATAACAACTACTTCCCGACAACAAAACCAAAAGTCACTTAGGCTGTTATAGTAATCATAACTGAAAGCGTCCACAATTTATTACCATTGACGGTGACTGTAACATTCTTGTCGCTTGTGCCTACAGTGTTGTTGGCCACACATCTGTAGGAGAAGCTTCCTTGAGCTGACATTGTTCTCTTCCATACTCCAGCGGTGTCACTATCAGCCACTGGTATATCATTCTCTAACAGTTGATAGGTATGAACATCAGGTTTACCATCAGCTGAGCAGGTGACACTAATGATATCACCCTCACAAATGTCTGAGTCATTCGCCATTAACTTAACATTCTCTGGTTTGTCTATACCAAACAGAAAACATAAAGGTAAGTCACAGTATGGGTTTTATGCTTTAAAAAACAAAGGGATTCAATGAGGTTAATCACGGCGCCAACCGTCAAATAACCAAGGTGTTACTTTCGATGTCGGAAAGGTACGAACGTGTTTCAGTGCCGAACCAGGGAACAAAGCAGATGACTTGTTTACTCGAATAAACTGGTGATTCCATATTTCTGGATATATCAAGCCTCCTTTTGTTTTCGGGTTAATGCTATTAGTTTCTTGCTAGTGGGAAAGGATACCTCGATGGAATTATTCATTTAGTGTACATGTAGATCTGGGAATGTCATAAACCGGAAAAGAAAGTTATTACCAACATTGGAAAGTAAGGATCGATAGTGTTTTAGTTTCCATGGTCGTTTATCGTTAAACGGTGTAAAGTCATATTTTTACGAATGACATTTTTAGCATATCACAAAAATACATTTATGCACAAGTCCCTAAAACTCCAGTCCTCAGGAGCAGGCAATTAAAACGTTCAGCGGTGACAGCTTCTCACATGAGGGTCACTCAATAGCCCATTTCCGAGTTCTCGCAGTTTAGAAATCTGGTGCCGAAATTGACGCACGAGATCGAGGCTAAGTGCATAAAAATCCAACATGGATGTTCCTGGTCCTCATGAAAAGAATGCTGCAGGCGAAGATTTCTCGAAATATAAGGTTGATGGTTTAAAAAAGTTCTTAAAGAACGTGGCATTCAATTGAGTGACGGAGGTAAAGGGAAAGAAAGGCAGAGTTTTGTCGATTTGTGCGAAAAAGCGGCAGAAATGAAGCAAGCGAAGCTTGGAGATACAGTTAAAGACTACAACGAACTGCTCGAAGAGAATTTACAGACAGAGGACGGTAAACTGTCAGACCCGAAGCCCTTAACCGCTTGGACCAAAAACTTTTCGGACATACCGGAGTTTACGTTCGGAGATCTGTACAGCTATCTGGTGGGAAATGAGGAATACTCAGAGGAAAACCTACGTTCAGTTAAAAGTCTCTTGGGTTATAAGTTGTATCGCGATGGCCATGCTACAGATTTGAAGTGTTGTCCTGTAGAAAACAGAAAATTCTTTTTCTCTAGATTTAAAGTTAAGCCAACCGAGAGAGCAAAAACAGAAGATGGACAGATCACTTACAATGGGTTCATAATTTTGAAAGCTAGTGGAGAGGTTCATTCTGCTCATGCCACTGATTTAAGGTTACTTCCCATCTTCGCGGGTGCCCTTCGGGAAAAAAGGCGTCGTACGCGCGCCAGTTTCAACAAAATCCCAACAAACTATGTATCAGTAGAAAGCTTAATAAATGTACTTAGTATGTGTCAGGAGGCGGTAAGGCGTGAACTGACGACCGAGGGTTCTTCTATTGAATTTATCGGGTATCGGATTCCGCAGCACGAGCAAAATGGCTGCACAGTCTTATTCACAAGGCATCAATCAACAAAAGTGTGTCGGGCTTTTTCGATATTCTGATTGGTTATCGAGATATTCACATCTAAAGTTGGAGTAGCTTAAAATATGCGAGACGTGTTGAGTAAACGGACGCCATTGGAAAAAGGTGTTAAATATCAAAATATATCACCACGTGGTTATGGCGGTTTGTCGTGTTATGCAAAGCGGCGTTCTTTTTCTACTTGTTTTCTTGCTTACTAGGGATCTTTCGAATTTTAAATGTCTTCCACGGCTGGATAACCAAGAAGTCAACAGCTCTGGATTAGCTATTGGTCGGGAGCTCTCTTCTTACATCGGTTTTAAGCAGCCTGTGAGAAGGAAAACTTCTAGTGGCAGCCATTTTGGAATTTCACTCACTCCTGTTGCCAAAGTCCAGCTTGTCAGGCTTACAAGAACTGTTCTTCTTGCAAGTTTACTGCTTCAGTGCAACGATATCTCCGTGAATCCTGGTCCTTCTACTAAAATATCCTGTCCTCGTTGTCTCAAGACGATCAGAAGAAATCAGGCATTTGGAATTTGCGTTTTATGCAAATCACGCTTTCATCTAAAATGCCTGGATGCGAACTTTGAATCTGGCTCGACTTGTCATTTCTGCTCAGTTCCATCTTCTGCCGAGCAACAGTTGTTTGACAGTTTAAACGATAGCTTTATTGTACCAGCAACATCTGATGCTACCCTAAAGGTTGCGTGGTCTTAAGTTCATTCATCAAAGCATTAGAAGCTTGAGGAAGAAGCTAAATGAACTTCGTGTTTTCTTAACGCAAAGTCCGCGAGTTCACATTATAGCTTTAACTGAGACATGGCTTGACAGTAACATTTCGGATGCAGAAGTGTCATTGCCTGGCTTTACACTTTTTAGAAGAGATAGATTGGCGAGGAAAGGAGGCGGTGTAGCAGTGTTTGTCAGTGAGTCAATTAATGCTGTGCGCCGATCGGACCTCGAGATCGATGAATCTGTTTGGATTGAGATTTTTCTGCCCAAATCTAAAGGCATACTATTTGGAACATTCTATCGGTCATCATCAGAGTCAGTTGGCCAGCCTGACCTGGATTATTTGGATCGCTTTTACAACAGCTTGGACTGTGCTGCGGCTGAGGGAAAAGAAATCATTGTCAACGGGGACTTCAACTGTGATTATTTGCCTAAGAAACCTAGCCCTGAAACCAATAAGTTGAAAGAGATTTTTAAATCATTTGGTTTAACACAGTTAATTAATGAACCAACACGGACTACGTCAACCACCGCTACACTTATTGACCTGTTTGCCACCACAAATCCACGAAACATTTCTCGAGCCATAGTTGCTGAATCCTGTCTGAGTGATCATGATATGCTAATTTCAGTTCGAAAGATAAACAACTTCAAGGAACAACCTCGTGTGATAAAATGCAGGAATTATGCTAAATACGATCCAACAATTTTCTGCAATGATTTGAAGAAAGTCCCGTGGGATACTGTGTTGAGTTTGACCAACGTCGATGAAGCCTGGTCTTTGTGGAAGTACAACTTTGCGGCTGTGTGTGACAAACACGCTCCACTTATTGACAAAAAAGTAAGAGGGCGTAATTGTCCATGGCTTACGCTGGAAATCAAGCAAATGATGAGAGCTCGGGATGCCAGTCTCAAGAAATACCGTAGATCAAAACTAGACATTGATCTGGCTGCATATCGACTACTCCGGAATAAAGTCAGTGTAAGGCTTAAGCGTGCTAAAGAAAGCTATAGTAGATCACTACTCGTAGAGAACAGCGGCGATTCTGAATCGTTCTGGAGGTCTGTAAAGAAAATATTGCCGGACGCTAAACAGAAATCTATTCCGACCTGTATCAAGGCTGATGACAAGATTATTACTGATAAACAAAGCATTTCCGAATTGTTCAACACTTTCTTTACATCCGTTGTGAACAAGTTATTTGAATCATGTAGGTCTGCAAGACCAGTTTTTAATACTACAACCCAGGAGTTGTTTACAAAGAAACATTTTGCGTTCACAGCGGTGGGTAAGCCGTTTGTGCTTAAGCAACTTAAAAGTCTAAAACTCAAGAAAGCAACAGGTCTGGACGGTCTACCAGCTCGACTTTTAAAGGACAGTGCATTTGTGATAGCTGACTGTGTAACACATTTGATAAATCTCTCCATTAATTCTGGTGTGGTCCCGTCTGAATGGAAGCAAGCAAAGGTTGTTCCCTTGTTCAAATCTGGAAACAAAGATGATCTGGACAATTACCGACCTATATCAATTTTACCGATCCTGTCGAAAATTCTGGAGAAAGCTGTTTTCCATCAGCTTCATAGCTACCTATCAGAAAACTCTCTCCTCTCGTCATATCAATCAGGTTTTCGCGCAAATCATTCAACTCAGTTGGCTGTTACCTTCCTTACAGATAAAATTCGTGGACATATGGACAAAGGGCTATTGTCGGGGGCAGTGTTTATTGACCTGAAAAAGGCATTCGATACTGTTCCTCATGATGGTCTCTTAAACAAGTTGTTCAGATATGGAATTCAAGATCAGCCTCTCTCGTGGTTTCAGAGCTATCTCACTAACAGGACTCAGAGTGTGTCTATTGAAATCACCTTTCATCTGCCGCTAATATTAGTTGCGGAGTACCTCAGGGTTCCGTGTTAGGGCCTCTCCTGTTTATTCTTTACATTAACGATCTTCCTTTAGCCGTAGGTCTGTCTAGCGTTATGTTATATGCTGACGACACCGTTATTTTTACTGCCGCTTCAAGCATTGATCAACTACAGCTGAACTTAAGCCTCGATCTTAATAATGTCTCTAGCTGGCTAACAGCGAATGGTCTTTTCCTCAATCTAAAGAAAACTGAGTACGTTGTATTTGGAACTCGGCAGAGGCTAATTAGATCTGAATCCAATGGTCTGCTTTGCATGGAAGGGAAGGAAGTTAACCAAGTAAAGTCCTTCAAGTATCTAGGAGTCTTACTAGATGAGTGTTTATCTTTCAACGATCACATAAACTATGTAAGGTCAAAAGTTGCCAGCAGACTCGGCCTCCTGTCACGATTACGAGGTTGTTTATCCACGGAAGCAGCAAATAAGATCTATTTGTCTACGGTGCTACCGATATTAAGTTATTGTGATACGTGCTTCTACCCTTTGGGAAGCACTAACAGAAAGTGTCTTGAACGCCTGCAACGACGAGCGGCGAGAATCGTATACGGTTTTAAACCTGACATTACCACGGAATCAATACTTGAAAACCTTCGCTGGCCGCCTCTTACAAGATCTATGGAAAAGCACTGTGTACTGTTAGTTAACAAGTGCTTGGTCGGTGAAGTTCCTTCATATTTTAAAGACTATTTCATGTTACGCAGCCAGAGCGACAACCAACAAAGATGTACTAGATCGTCAATCACTGACATCATTCTTCCTAAATTTCATCTAGATGTCGCTAAAAAGTCTTTTTACTATCATGGTGCATTGGCATTCAATAGTCTTCCAATGAACATTAAGACTTTACCACCTAAGGACCGTTTCCTGGCTATCTCCGCTTTTTATTCTTAAGCTATTTTTTAGAACATTTTATTCGATCATGTTAGCACTCCTTTTTATTGTAGTTAGAGTTATACGTAATATTTATTAGTTATACGTAATATTTATTGATATATGTTTATTAATAATTTATATCTACTCTCTTTTATTTTAATGTTATACAGGGCCCCCGTTGATACCAGTCCTGTGACTGAAGGGGTTACCCTGTTTAAATATCAATTATTATTAAAATTTCCCGACACACTTTGGCTTGTCATTATCTCTTAAATGTTCTGGCGAAATTTCACGACAATCCGTCAAATCTACATACCCTATAAATTCGCTCAAAGTGGATGTATTCCTCCAAAAATCAAATGCGAGATTTTTGCTTGTAAAGATTCGTAAACAACTCGCGCCACGCCCGGAGATAATAACGCCCAATAAAATCGCAAACCAATGGAAAAACAGGACCTCCATGTGTCTCTGACAATAGATCACGATTTCGCGGGAAAAGCATCGCATTGCAACACATTCTTTTACCTCGCTCAGTGCAGTTCAATTCAGGACGACACGTAATATTGGGCAAAGACGCCAAAGGTAAAGGCAAAGGCAAAACCTGTGCCATATGGGTTAAAGGCGGAAATTGTTCTGCTGAAGAACAAGACGTCAAGGAATCGACGGACAAACCAAGAGCCTTAGTCGCTTTCGGCAAGGTTTTTTTTCTTTGCTTGACAAAATGGAGCTTTTTCTTTCTTCTTTGGGCTGGTTTTTTCGTTTTCTTTACCTAAGGACTTTTTTTCTGCTTTTGATTTTTCTATAGAGGTTAGCGTTAAGAGCTTCCACGTAGGAATTTTTGTCAAGTGCGTGATGTAAATAAAAATATGCAAATGACATGGAATACGAGCGATGAGCGTTTGCCGCGAAAATTTTCCCAGGAGTCTCGCCTGTTGACAAGATTATGACACCTTGGTGGTTTATTAACTTTATTTGAAAATACGTTTTTTCGAAGTAACTCGGTGGCTATTTGAGATTTTTAAAATTTTTCTTTTAGAAACACTAGATAAAATGACAAACTTAAATTTTGTCAAATAAAAGAAAAAACGATTCTTTTTGGCCTCTGAAGGTGGGAAGTAACCTTAATCATCTACACAAACAAAGGCATTTTAATTGTTCATGTGGAATTCAATGCACAATTTTGGCATGGGATTTTGGACAAGTCGCAGCTGTTTTTTGCTAAATTTATGGTTCCAGAGCTTCTTCCCTGAAATTAGGGCATAAGTAATTTACTGTAAGTGTATATGCTTTGATGAATACATTCATTTCTAGATATACATGAAATATAAAATAATAACATTACATTTTTTGATTATACATACTAAGGGACGGACCATTAGAAAAGTGATGGGGGGGGGGAGGGGAATTTTCAGCTTGCACGAATTTTTTTTTCACTCACGGCTTGTGCAGGAATTTTTTTTTCAGGTGAAACCCTCTGCGCGAATTTTTTTTCAGACAAATATTGCTTTTTGAAAAGGTCATAGACAGCCCAACACAAACTCCCCTATGTGGTTTTACGGTAGTGGCACGTAAGCCTCTAAAGTTTTGTTCTGGCGAGTTTGTCTTTGAGCGATTTACCTTTTTGAAAAGTTAATAGACAGGCCAACACAGACTCTCCTTTGTGGTTTTACGATAGCGACACGTAAACCTTAGCAGTTTTGCTCAGACGAGTATGTCCTAGAGCGAAGATAGTCTGCCTGTCAATGAAAACCACACTTTGTGGTTCTTTTTTTTAAAGTACCAGTGGCAGTGTTAATGTTGCTGTCATGGTTAACACTTACTACTACGTGTGAATGACTTTTTCATTGTATTATAGAATTCTTATTCAAGGCACGGGCTCCTGTTCAAGGGGATAAGACTCATCATCTAATTTTTATTCTGAGCATAACGAATTTTATAGCATATAATATTTACAAAGATACCAGATTCTAATATTAATTTATTACACATTTTATTTTATTATTTCCATTACAATACAGTATACGGTGTATGTTGTAGCACAACGAGCCAGACGTTCTTTGCAACCAAAAACAGACCTTGGATCCCGTGGAGATGAAGAACTTTTAGTTCTACATCTCCACGGGATACCAGTGGCTTGTAACATTCCAATGTAATCATATCCCTGGCAGTGATCGTTTGTGTTCCACAAAACGCGTCATGTGTCCAGACACTTTGAAAATCAGTTTATGTTATGCAGTCAGAAATTCTCAAAAATTATTGCAACGAGGTTTTCAAAAACCTCTCAAGAGGTTACGCTCACGATTATTATGCGTGATAGAAATCACGAGCTCATAATCTTATTGTTTACAAGTAATGCGAAGCGATTCTGGAAACTACACGACCGAAAAAATCACTATCACGAGTTTGTTACATATCCAGAAGCACTCAACAACTGTACTGCATGGACTTGCAATGAGACCCGGTACCACCAGGACCCCACCACAGCATGCTCCTATGATACCGCAACGACCCCCCCCCCCCGATAGAAATTGTGCTTGTAGTGCAACTTCAGTCAAAGCGTTGCGCGAAATTTTCACCTATCGGGAAAACCACTTTTTGGAGAACTTAACTGGTGAATTAGACGCAATTAAGCATAAAGCAATTCAAAATAAAATCTGTTTGTTTTTTTTTTAATACATCTTCTTTGGGTAGGTGTCTGAGTTTACTCGCTCGTTCGTTCGTTAGATTTTTTATGATGTCTTGTTCAGTAACAAAGTTGTGTAAACCCAATTGTAAGCCAAATTATCGCAGGAAAAAAAATAAATAAGTTAATTTGCCGGCTTAGGGTCCCCCGGTCCGTATAGTGAAAAACTGTGACCTCGGGCTTGAAAAATGCTGCCCTCGGCCCGCGGCCTCGGGCAGCATTTTCAAGACCTCGGTCACAGTTTTCACTATACGGACCTCCCAACCGGCAAATAACATATATTTCTTAAGTAACTGGATAATCGGAAATTATCAAAAAATGAAGGTTGAATTCATGAAATGGAATTTCTTACCGATTTCCTTGGAAAATGATCGGAAACCTTCACGTTCTCGTGGGGACGTCAAATGGTCTAGTTTCCCGTCGCGAACGCGACGTGACCTTGGGCTGACGACGTCAATCTGGTCACCGGAAGTCGGGTCCAGACTATTCTGCGCGCCTCTCGCGTCCTCAACTGACGTTCCCGTCGTGTTGCTAAATCACTCTAATTCTGCAAACGAGGAAGCTGGTGGCTTTCCATTCCCCTCTTCTTGAACAAAACAGTTGGTACCTCAGCTCATTGACTTTCGTGGTGACCGTACCGTGCTATTAGAAGTAAAGAAGACATGTTCCTCTAATTATCTGTCAATTCAGGAGGTAAGTCCTAATCTTTTCCCGGCTCAGTTAACGTTCTCTGCCCCTTTTGTTCTTCTTTATATCTTCAATGCTTGTGCCTTTCCCTTTCCTGTAAATGCGCTTTACAGTATCGCAACCAGTGAATGCATGCAACCCGAGACCACCTTTGCACACTCCGGACCAATAAGGCAGCACCTTTCGTAATATCGACAACCTTGCCCCATGCGAGCTCCAGATTTATGAACAGGATAGCCTCTATCTCAGTTGCCAAATGCCAAGGACATGATAAACACATCAGTGTCCTCCGAACAGATAAGAACCAGAGTGAAGCCCTCCTTAACTGCATGGAAACGTGAAGCAGTAGGCGTCCATCTGCCTCTCTACTTGAGACTTCAGTGTTGGACCCTCTCGCTACCTTCCACGGTGATTCTGTAGCATGTATCACCAGCACTGGCACACAACACGTTTCCCTCCAACTTCTGTCTGCATGCTTCCTTCCTCCACTCTTTGACGAAATAAAAGTGATGAGACTCGTCTTATTGCTCACTCTTGTCAGGAAATTCCTCCACTGCCTAACTATCTGTGTGCTAGACGATGTTGTACAAGCTGGTGTCTCGACTCTTCACCTGCAGTTGCCGCTCACTGTTCTTAATGGACAGTTCCTTGTAGTGTCAAATATGCGTCTATTCTGTTACACGACAACCCTTCTTTCATTGCCATAGATAAGACAGTCATAGAGACATCTCCAAGGCCAGTTTGATCTCTTCAGTCTTTGCACCAGAGACATGCCATCAATAACTGCCAGCAGAATTTACAGGGACTTCCTCAGAGATGTAGCTGGGAAGGCATTTCCGCAGATTTGGCAGATCAGATGGGGTCAAGGCCAGGCAGTGGTTTCATATCTCTGTCTCATGACTTCCCGAATTTGTGATGAAGATTGGCCTGGCCCTTACAGATTGGTAGCTCTTTATGGAGATTACATTATCAAGGACAACATCCTTAAACGATAAGCTATCAGGAACGTAACAGCAACTTTCCTGAATCAAGGCCTTTCAAAAAACACCATGAAACTTATGAATGATACCGACGGCTAAAATTTCGCTGCCTGGCGCACGGCTATTACCGTTCACAAAGTGAAAAAACAGTCGAAGCTCTGTTGCCAGGAAGCCCACTATCTGTCAAGCTCAGGAACTAGCAAATCAATTTGGATAGTCTTCTTATTCCAAATTTCAGGAGCTTACAACGGTAGCTCCGTTTGGAAAATTATCGATCAGAAGTGCTCAGGTCCAAAGTCCACTGCAGAAGTGCGTGCACCCGGAAGTAACAGCTCATGAGAATTTATTAAGCTTCTTCTTTTGTGTATGTTGTTAGTCGTAAATTATTGCAAGGGCCATAGTGGTGTGACTAATTTCGATTTTTCACGTGGATGTCAGGCATCAGCTTTGGTATTTTAGTTAGCGGCGGAATTTGAATGTTCCACGTGCAGCGAGACGAAGATAATTCATCGTTTTGGTCTTCCCAAAGCCATATCTAAAGTGTTAATATAAGTTTTATTTTCACAGTATTTTTATTAGTTATTATTATTCTATATTGTTCTACGTAAATGACTCCGTTGGTTTGACGGAAAAAACCGCTATTTCTCCCACGACTTCTATGTTATGAGACCGTTATTCTGGCTTTTCAACATGCACAGGACAGCCAACAAAGTGCTTCAAGGGGGCGTGTCCTTGCCTTTTATAGGAATCGCTCCGTGTTTAACACCGAAAGAATACTTGTAACATGAATATGCTCCACACAAACTTGTTTACAGACAAATTAATCTCAATTGTATTAAATAAGATCAGAAATCGTTCCTCCTCCCTCATCCCCGCGCTATTAGTCACAAGTTTTTTTCTCATATCCAACGCGCCTCTGTGGAATAATTGTTAAATGTAATAGCTCCCACCCCATCTGAATTTGTAACAGAAAAAATCAATTCCCGCTGAAACATTCCCGAGATGGTCCAGTACATGCTTGTTGGGGAGGGACCCTTTATAGACCGAGGACTCTCCAATCCAATACTCCAGAAAAGTAAATGTCACTGAATTTGCTTTTTATGTTGACACCAAAAAGAAAGTTTTTGTGGACCCGTAAGGGCACTTTCCCAGTAAATTATGATTCATTTTTTCTTGTCTTACGTTCAAATTTGCAGGGCCGATAAGAAAGGTTACAGCAGGATGAAGGTAGACATGATCTCGTTGGTCAAACATACAATTTTCATTTGTTGGTGGCTGAAGATAACAGTTACTGGAGCTGCTAGTCTTCAAGGTAATGTACTCTTTACATCAAATGAGCATAGACCCTATGCAAAAATGGTTGCCTTTAAATTATTCTTTTGTTCGTTTTCAAAAGAGCCTCACTAACCTCGTTTGGGATAACAAATTCTTTACAATTTTGGTCTCAAAATCGAGGTTAGTGAGGCTAATTTAAATACGAACAAAAGAATAATATAAAGGCAGACATTTTTGCATTGGGTCTATGAGGTTACTCAGTTTGGGTTTGTCCGATTTGGAAGAAACAAACTCGAAATTCGAACAAAAACCTTCCATGATCCTTTTTTTAATAGAAATGTATTTTTCATGCACAAAAAAATTACGACACACTGCGAAAGCTACACTACTTACGGATCACTGATCTTGTTTGTTATTGGTGTAGGAATTTTAAGCAATACAATTTAACGCTCAAGGGAAATTAGAAAGTATTCAAATCGATCCAAATTTTACCCAGAACGCTGATGACACAACAGTTTTTGTTTAAGATATTCGGTCTGTTCATGGGCTCTTTGATCTGCTGCAACAATTTGAAAACTGCTTTGGTCTCCGAATAAATCAATCTAAAACAAAAAATACTTTGGCTGGGATCATTACGTCAGAGAAAGGATTCCATTCTAAATTTAAAATTAAGCAATGAGCCTGTCTACGCCTTGGGTGTATATTTTTCATATGACGAAGAATTCGCCACTACTGAAAAAGTCGTCTTTGAAAAGTTGCTTCAACTTAAAAAGACACTCAACGTTTGGTCGTCAAAAATTGAGAGACAAATCACTCAATAGATCTTGATAAGTGATACGGCAACTTGGAAGAGTTTTGCTTGAAATTAGCACTAATCACATTCTGTTCAACTGTATATCGTAATTTTACATAGTGAATTTTACAGCACCGACCAAGGAAAGTTGAAATTAACAGTACGCTTGCAAGAGGCGCATTCCAGTATATTTCTTCGTTATGATGCCGAGTGAGTAAAAGTACCTTGTCTCTGCATGAGTGAGGAAAAAGGAAAAGTACGAGACCAGCGTATTGAGTCCGCTTCACTTTTACCCATATTATTTGTCGGTTTTCATGCTTTAGGTTCAGACCTTGATCTGATGACGTTATCTGAAAGTTGCTGTATAGAAAACGCGGAGGCGCAAGAAAGAACTACGGGCTTAATGTAGATTTGTTTAACTATCTCTTAAAATAACTCAAGGGACTGACAAGTATCTCTGTATCTGTCTCGTGTTCTGCTTTCAAAGGAAACTGCACATTCGAGGACGACTTATGTGGATGGATTAACGAGGAGAAAACGGACGTATTGGATTGGAGTCGGTATAAAGGGTCCTCCCCAACAAGATTTACTGGACCATCTCGGGATGTTTCAGGTGAATGATTTTTCTGTTACAAATTCAGATGGGGTGGGAGCTATTACATTTAACAATTATTCCACGAGAGCGCGTTGGATATGAGAAAAAAACTTGTGACTAATAGCGCGGGGATGAGGGAGGAGGAACGATTTCTGATCTTAATTTAATACAATTGAGATTAATTTGGTCTGTAAACAAGTTTGTGTGGAGCATATTCATGTTACAAGTATTCTTTCGGTGTTAAACACGGAGCGATCCTATAAAAGGCAAGGACACGCCCCCTTGAAGCACTTTGTTGGCTGTCCTGTGCAATGTTGAAAAGCCAGAATAACGGTCTCATAACATAGAAGTCGTGGAGAAATAGCGGTTTTTCCGTCAAACCAACGGAGTCATTTACGTAGAACAATATAGAATAATAATAACTAATAAAAATACTGTGAAAATAAAACTTATATTAACACTTTAGATGATGGCTTTGGAAGACCAAAAACGATGAATTATCTTCGTCGTCGCTGCACGTGGAACATTCAAATTCCGCCGCTAACTAAAATACCAAAGCTGATGCCTGACATCCACGTGAAAAATCGAAATTAGTCACACCACTATGGCCCTTGCAATAATTTACGACTAACAACATACACAAAAGAAGAAGCTTAATAAATTCTCATGAGCTGTTACTTCCGGGTGCACGCACTTCTGCAAGTGGACTTTGGACCTGAGCACTTCTGATCGGATAATTTTCAAACGGAGCTACCGTTGTAAGCTCCCTGAAATTTTGGAATAAGAAGACTATCCAAATTGATTTGCTAAGTTCCCTGAAGCTTGACAGATAGTGGCTTCCTGGCAAACAGAGCTTCGACTGTTTTTCACTTTTGTGAACGGTAATAGGCCGTGCGCCAGGCAGCGAAATTTAGGCCGTCGGTATCATTCATAAGTTTCATGGTGTTTTTTGAAAGGCCTTGATTCAGGAAAGTTGCTGTTAGTTCCTGATAGCTTATCGTTTAAGGATGTTGTCCTTGATAATGATAATCTCCATAAAGAGCTACCAATCTGTAAGGGCCAGGCCAATCTTCATCACAAATTCGGGAAGTCATGAGAAGAGATATGAAACCCACTGCCTGGCCTTGACACCCATCTGATCTGCCAAATGCTGCGGAAATGCCTTCCCAGCTACATCTCTGAGGAAGTCCCTGTAAATTCTGCTGCAGTTATTGATGGCATGTCTCTGGTGCAAAGACTGAAGGAGATCAACTGGCCTTTGGAGATGTCTCTATGACTGTCTTATCTATGGCAATGAAAGAAGGGTTGTCGTGTAACAGAATAGACGTCATATTTGACACCTACAAGGAACTGTCCATTAAGAACAGTGAGCGGCAACTGCGAGGTGAAGAGTCGAGACACCAGCTTGTAAACATCTCTAGCACACAGATAGTTAGGCAGTGGAGGAATTTCCTGACAAGAGTGAGCAATAAGACGAGTCTCATCACTTTTATCGTCAAAGAGTGGAGGAAGGAAGCATGCAGACAGAAGTTGGAGGGGAAACTGTTGTGTGCCAGTGCTGGTGATACATGCTACAGAATCACCGTGGAAGGTAGCGAGAGGGGTCCAACACTGAAGTCTCAAGTAGAGAGGCAGATGGACGCCTACTGCTTCACGTTTCCCATGCAGTTAAGGAGGGCTTCAACTCTGTTCTTATCTGTTCGGAGGACACTGATGTGTTTATCATGTCCTTGGCATTTGGCAATGAGATAGAGGCTATCCTGTTCATAAAATCTGGAGCTCGCATGCGGGCAAAGGTTGTCGATATTACGAAAGGTGCTGCCTTATTTGGTCCGGAAGTGTGCAAAGGTGTTCTCGGGATGCATGCATTCACTGGTTGCGATACTGTAAGCGCATTTACAGGAAAGGGAAAGGCACAAGCATTGAAGATATGAAAGAAGAACAAAAGGGGCAGAGAAGCGTTAACTGAGCCGGGAAAAGATTAGGACTTACCTCCTGAATTGACAGATAAATTAGAGGAACATGTCTTCTTTACTCTAATAGCACGGTACGGTCACCACGAAAGTCAATGAGCTGAGGTACCAACTGTTTTGTTCAAGAAGAGGGGAATGGAAAGCCACCAGCTTCCTCGTTGCAGAGATTAGAGTGATTTAGCAACACGACGGGAACGTCAGTTGAGGACGCGAGAGCGCGCAGAATAGTCTGGACCCGACTTCCGGTGACCAGATTGACGTCGTCAGCCCAAGGTCACGTCGCGTTCGCGACGGGAAACTAGACCATTTGACGTCCCCACGAGAACGTGAAGGTTTCCGATCATTTTCCAAGGGAAATCGGTAAGAAAATTCCATTTCATGAATTCAACCTTCATTTTTGATAATTTCCGATTATCCAGTTACTTAAGAAATATATGTTATTTGCCGGTTGGGAGGTCCGTATAGTGAAAAACTGTGACCGAGGTCTTGAAAATGCTGCCCGAGGCCGCGGGCCGAGGGCAGCATTTTCAAGCCCGAGGTCACAGTTTTTCACTATACGGACCGACCCTAAGCCGGCAAATAACTTATTTATTTTTTTCCTGCGATAATTTGGCTTACAATTGGGTTTACACAACTTTGTTACTGAACAAGACATCATAAAAAATCTAACGAACGAACGAGCGAGTAAACTCAGACACTACCCAAAGAAAGATGTATCAACAGATTTATTTTGAATTGCTTTATGTTAATTGCGTCTAATTCACCAGTTAAGTTCTCCAAAAGTGTTTTCCCGATAGTGAAATTTCGCGCAAAGTTTGACTGAAGTTGCACTACAAGCACAATTTCTATCAGTCGTTGCGAATCACTCGAAATCAGACCTTTTTACCGTAAATTGAGTAGCAGAAAGCGAGGAAATTCGTTAAGTATGTTCTACAGAATTTCTCTTAAATACAGCAACTATCAGAGAGGCTAAACTCGACTGCATTTGACTTCTTTTAGCTTAAAATTGTGCGGTGAAAAACACAGAATTACGCGCCATTACAACGCCGAGCTACAACCAACCACACAAACTCTCAGAGCTACAAAATACTCAATTGAATCTACTTACAGTAACCTTCCTTGCTATTTAAAAGTGAGCAGAGGTAAACTTCCGTTGATTATTAATCGTCCATGGAAGTGTAAAAAGGGAAAAGATCGACGATTACCTCTAGTTCATTCACGAAACCTAGCTGAACATGACAATTTCACCCGCGCTGTTTCCCGCCGTTACCGTGACCGTGGTCAGAGATAGGAAAATCCGGACCGCGCTAAGAACCAATCAGATTGCAGGATTCGTTACTGTGCCCTCTTGGAAAAAAATAATTGCATTTATTTCATACGAGTACGGGGTTATTGAGGTGGTTTGACCGTCACCAGTTTTGCAAAGCTGTCAAAATTTAATTGTTTACGTTCATCGAGGTCGCGATGTCGGCTTAAGCTAACAAGGACAAATTATAATCTTCCATTCTTTTTTTACCTTAATAACTTTCTGCCTCGTTCAAGTTTTTAAATGTTCAACAAATTCTCTCTTCTCTGTGCAGAAAAAGTTTGAAAAAAAGCGATGGCGGGACAAAACTGTGAGCTAATTGCCTATTAACCAAAACAAACAATCCTAATTTACCGCTCTTTGTTTTTGAAGGATCTTTTTTTGTGTTCAGCTAACGATGGAAACCGAAAGCATCGATCGATGGAAAGAAAAAGTATAAATTTCATTTCAATACCCGTTGAAGTGAACCCACCCAACAGCTTATTAAAGAACCATTTGAACGCAATGAAAAATGAATACAAGAACTGAATCGAGATATACTTCCTAGCGCTATTAATTTGTTGTTCATCAGTTTCAAAGTACATGCTTTGGTAAATTCAATATGTATTATGTTCAACACAAGTTTTGGCTTACCTCCAAATTGTAACTAACATTGACATAAAGTGTTATTTTCTGAGGATAAATTTAGGTGGAAGAATCATTCCTAAACACATTAGAAACTAAATTCGGAACCTTTTTAACCTGGGAAAAATCGTGGAAGAAGGATGTTTTATTTTCATGTTTCATTAGGTCAGTTATGGTATGGTCCGACTGAGCTAAAGATTACATTATGCTAAAAGAAGTGGCCGCAGAAGGCGTTTTCGACAGTAAGTTAAACCTGGGAGTAGGACAGAGGCACGCAAATACAAGACGACACCAAGATAAAACTCAGGAAATGTTCAATACTGAAATAGAATTTCAAAAAGGCTCACATAACTGCCGTGGGAACTATACATCTACCTTACCGAAAGCGAACGCACTGCTGAAGGCCAAAAATGTAAGATTTGCTCAGTAACCACAACCCCTTGATCAAACGAAAATAAACAATTCCGTGTTAATTTTCAGAGGACAAGCAAGGTATGTGTTTTTCATTTGAATTTCGCCTTCCCTTTTTGACTTGCGAGGTGATAAGTCAAAAAGGCAAAATTCAATTGAAAAGCACCTTGCTTGTTTGTTATCAATCAAAAGCCTCTGAAAAGTGAAAGAACAACGAATAAATTGTTCCAGAACATGGGCATTCACCTTGTACCTCCTTGCTAAATCACGATTCAGTCAAAACTCGACGGCGTAGTCGACCCAGTTCCTTGCGGGTATTTTTGCTGCGCGCGCCGTCGTCAAATGACGTTCCCGTCGTGTTGCTAAATCACTCTATTGTCTTGTGAAGCACGCCAAGAGAGAAAATTTTCAGGTTGCCATATGGAAACGGTGTTTAGAGAAAGACCCAGAAGATTGAACACAAAGATGGTGTTGCCAAGTTAGTTGTTGACTGGATGGACGTAAACTGAGCAGCACCAGAGGCCATACTTGAGCTATTAGCGTGCAACTGCACTAAAAAGGGTGTCGCCTTTAAATATGTCTGTGTCACAAATGGCCTAATATGGACTGATATGTGCAGGTTTGCTGAATGTGGGAACCAAGGTTCTGTTCAAGAGATCGAGAGTGCCGATGGTGACGATGGAGTGGACAGTGACGGGGAATATTAAAATGAACCCGAACACAGTTTTCGCGGGCGCTCTTGCTGATGCAATTTAGCGCGTGCACAAGGATTTCAAAAAAAAAAATGCCGTCAATAGAGCGATCATTTTATTTCCTCAACATTCGCACTATCTGTGTTATTTTTCACTATAACTGAACGCAGTGTATTGATGGCTTTAGTCTTTTATTACAAAGATATGTTAGAAAAGGTAACGATGCAAAAAATCCAGCAATTTTCAGCTTTTGTTTGTTACCGAAAGAACCCAGTTAAATGCAGCGCATGCGCAGTCGCTCAAAAAATTGAGACCGATTGCTTTAGCAGAAACGTGCCGATTTCTAATGATCCAGTCGTTAGAATTTCAAGAAATATGGCAAAAAATAGATCAGTGACCGCGTGAATGATCTATCACGAAAAATCTGAAATATGACATAGGAAATTTTAAATACTACAGAAAATGATTAACGGCGGATCACGAAAAACGTCTATGTCAAAATTTTATTAGAACAGTGTTGCCAGAAGAGATTTAATGTCTATTCGTAGTGTACAAAAGATGAAAACAATCTAACGACTGGATTTTTTTAAATAAACAAAAACCATTATTTACGCCTTGTTTTTAACCAGAACCGTTGAAATGGCAACAGCACACACCCTAGTCAAAATGCGAGAATAAATACTTCTGTAATTAACCTTGACTCTTGCAAAAAAACGAGCGCCAAAGCATAAATAGTTTAAAAGTAATGGTGAATTAGGCATAGGCACTTGAAAACTGTGTTCGGCCACCTGAAGAAGTTTGTGTCAAGTTTCACAAATGTTTTTATGTATACTTTCTATGTGTGCCAACTAGTAAATATACAAGTTAGGTCAAGTGATTGATTTACTTGAATGATATTCTTAGCCATACCCACGTTAAAAAAGTCAGGAAGAGCGTCAGGAACATTAAATGTAGCAGGTTGAATTTAAATGGAGTGACTCGTGGTCATGTAATAGCGCCATTTTAAAAGCCCTGGGGCCCGTTTCTCGAAAGACCCGGTAACTTAATGGGCCCGGAATCAGATTTTGATATCAAAGTCGCAAGAAAAGTAGGGCGTGTTCTGACCTCTGTCCATTTTGTTTCTTTAGCTTATGTCTTTACTGTACAATTTTCAAACCTTTTGAAACTCCCTCTAGAATGGAAAACAAAACAGCTTAACGGTTCCGGTAATTACCGGGAGCTTCGAGAAACGGGCCTCTGGTCATGTATCTTATGATGTAAACGACGGAATAAACGGAGCAATTATATAAAAATGATTCAGTTGTAGAGCAATGATACTGTTTAGTAAGTTTTTCTGCAGATTTTGATTGAAATTTAAGGCTAATGAACACACATGTATATGTCAAACCAACTTCAGTCTCGTTTCCATGCCTGAGTCGTGTTTTGCTCTCGTGACTAATGAAATGAACCATTCGTAATTAAAAAAATAATCTGTGAAACAATGGTACTGTTGTGTACGTGCTTTGTTCATTTTGGTGGACAACTAAAGCTATTAAACACAAACCAAGCTCCAGCCTCGTTTCTATTCCTAAACAATGCATTAAGGAGCACTGTTATCCACTAGCTACCACAGAATCATTGCTATCATGCTTTCCCCGCTATTTATGGTCCAATCTACTAGAAAACCACTACAAACCTTATTCACCCCGGATGATACCAACCAGCCCTGCTGGCTCACGGAATATAATGGATAAGCACAAACTAACAGCGGCGCGTCGTGTGACTCGTGACTCATTCGTCGATCAAATTTGTGATTCCGAGCACACTAGCTCGATTGGAAAGAGGTTTTATATTCCCTCCGATTATGTTTATAGTGAATACATATCTATTCAAGTGTTTTTTCCCTTAGTTATCGCACGTTGGGCGATTTTGACTAGACAGTTGGCTGTTGTTTTGGCAAGATTGTTGTTTTGGCTTTATACGCCCTCTGACTGAGTTTATAGTGATTATGTCCAAGTGGTTTTGTTTCTTGTTTCTTAAATGGCAAGCTGGGCGATCTTGTCAAGGCAATTGACTGTTTTGGCAAGCTAGCCATGACTCTGGCACTACCACTTGCCGTTTTCGAGCTGACCTCGATAATTGCCTCGCTTGGCGATTTTAGCCTCGCTGGGCGATTTTTCAACCTGCTCGTCGCTAGATTTGTGACACTGGTTCCCAAAAACACTAAGTTAAAGCACACGCAGGAAGACAACCCTCACTAGTGAATGATATCTATATTTCCACTCACATTTTCCTGCCGAGTAGCCTACACAAATACCGCAAAGCCATTGGATAACTCGAACACAATCACCGATGACGTCACTGTAACATTACCTTATGCTAACTTTTTTTCGAGATTTCATCTCCCTGTACCAAAATCAACTCAATCAACTCACGCACACGGCTTTAATATATAGATTTAGCCAAGCCTAAAAGCGCAGCTCCTCAGTTAGTTTTGGAAACTTGTTACTGATGAAATAATCCAAAACATATGTAAAGTAAATTGCAAGCGATTTTATAGTTTCAGCCTGAACTAGGATTACATCAGCAGATCGAGGCGTAAGATGGTGTGATGGTGAAAAAAGTTCCTAAATCTCTAGTATATGCATGTGAAAAGTTGAAAGGTCCCAGATGGGATTTGAACACACGACCCTCCGTGATCTAGTCGGATGCTCTAACCATCCGAGGTTTCCGAGGTCTCCATAAATTCAATATCATGTTGTTGTTATTTCATCTTTAATATACTCATTTTGGAGATTGGTTGGCTGCATCTTGATATGCTTTAATGTGACAGCGCGATGCCAGCGATGTGTGCCAGTCATTACTTGGCTGTGTAACCGCGCGATACGGTTCCAGTCGAGACCCACAAATTCACCCTTGCTCACCATAGAGTCTCCAGTAGCTCAGTGGTTAGAGCATCCGACTAGACCACGGAGGGTCGTGGGTTCAAATCCCATCTGGGAATCGGATTTTTTCCGAGGTCTCCATAAATTTAATATCATGTTGTTGTTATTTCATCTTTAACATAAAAAAAAATAAACATTTAAAACCCTCCATGAGGTTAATACACTCAACAACACTGCTACAGGTAGTGCTAAATACTTAATTAGAAATCAGTTTAACTGAAACTGTTGAAACATCTCTGTCAAAAGTTGTTTCCAGCAGTTAAGGCAGGAATTATATCAAAATATATGTTTAGGACACAGCAAAGGCCAGAGATATATACATGCATGTTAGTTATTAGTTAGGAATGCTTGAATTTCTGTGTTAGGTATGGTGGAGACTAATGTACTCTAATGAAGGTTTACAAAACGAAGGTTCCTGAGACATTTCGACAGAGCTGAAGTTCTTGCCCAGTCCAGTTCTCTATCATAAAAATATCATTATATCATTTACGTACCTGAATAAAATTCAGGCATAAGGCGTACGAGGAAGGATACATACTACCGGTGTGTATTTCATTGCTGACGGCTCAATTTAGCTTTGGAGTCATTTTAATCGGCGGTAGCTTCAACAGTTGTCAAAAAATTAACCTGGAAATTCACCCAAGCATTTCGCCAAACCGAATAAATTGAACTCAACAGAACGAGGAAATATCCATGTAATCATATTATGCAAATATTCACATTAGCAAATCCCGTTCGCTTCGGAGAGAAAAATTTTAGGCAGTCTTTACTGTCTACGAAGCGGCGGCCCCGAAGCGGCTGTGGTTGAAATAGCCACAGAGAAAACTTCAAAATTCGCCCGGCAGTGTTTACAAATACAGTTTTGGTCAAGCTTATTTTTAGACGTAGTGGTAATCAAGTTGAAGACGAAATCGACCTGAGAACTTAAAGTGCCACTATGATCAAAATTTTTACCTCTTGATTTTTAGGTGAATCGCAATCGCAATCGAATCTATGAAAGAATGAAAACACCGTTACGTTTGCAAAAAGCTGCTTTAGTTCGGCAATATTTAAGTTTGAAAAATGTTTAAAATATGCAAATGAGGTGACTGATGATGTCATACACTCAACCCAATATTACATCATGCCATGTATATAAATAGAGCTATCTTGGCCAATTTGCAGCGGCAGACCATTGGAACTTGGTAGGCTCAGAGTTCTACAGAAAACACACCTACGGCTAAAAAACCTTTGTTTCCATGGCAACTCACTCTTTTCCAGTCCCCACCAGTTGATTTCAATACGTAAGTGATTTTCAGCCCAAAAAAAAGGTTAAACAAGGCCACAAACTCAAGCTAACATATTTATATGCTTGTTGGATCATGTATATGAGGCACCATTCGCAAATATATATCAAAATGAACACGCAAAGGTGGCCAGAAATGCCTTTAATATTGGGGAGGTCTGGAACACAGTATGTTGCCATGATAAAAAACTGTTAAGTTCAATTGTGGAGCACATTCTAGTCGAATCTGCTGCAAAGAATCAAACATTTCTGATACAAATTGCTGAGATATCTTTTTTTCATCATATTTGATCAAAATTTGTTTGAGTGTATGAAGTCATCACTTGGCTAATTTGCATATTTTTAAAACTTGAATATCTCGGAACAAAAAGAGATATTTGAAATAGTAAACAATCATTTTCTTTTCATGCAGGCTACGTATTATGCTTTGAAAATGCTTCAATAGAAAAGATGTGATTTTCGCCATAGTGGCACTTTAAGCTCATTTGTTTACACGTATAACTTACATGTACAACAGCCTCCACGAAGCGACTCGCGTGTCATTGCGTTAAGAGACGAACGAAATTATAACGATGTAATTCAAAAATGGCCCTCACAGCATGGCTTTAAATCTAAAAAGGATTCCTCTTGAGAATGAGCTTAATTATCTCGTCGAGGCATCTTCGTTATGTTCATAGCAATCGCCACAAAAAACGTCAACACTTACCCGCAAATTTGGCAAACTTACCTCGGCCAGTGTAAGTCTTCAGTCAGGCAGAAACTTGCGGCAAAAGTTGCGAAGACCGAACTGAACTAATTTTTATGACAGATCAAGGAATCAACCACATCTTTCCGCTGTGTTTTACTGTTTTGTAATTTCTCTAACCTCAGAGACACGCTTGATATGATCACCTGATCATGTGACTTCTCTTGTGGCGGCTGCACAGCATCTCTACGCCGAATTTTAAACTTGGGACGGGAAAGTCCTGTAGTCTTCTAGTCAATTTGTCGGGTATTTCGCTCTTTCACATAGCCCTCGTCAGTTTTGCCTCATGGCAATCGTCGGTTTTATTGTCCTCTAGTACCTGATTCGCTATAATCACGGCATTGTCCAGTACTGTTCGCCTCCTTCCTAAGTATTGGCCGTGGCTCTCTTTCGACTCTACTTCTTTTACCCGTTAATCCTTGCATTCTGTTTAATTTTTTTTTTTTTTTGCTTCGGTGTGACCCTATATTCAAAACGTTAGATCAAAACCTCCGCTATCTTTTGTTTTCTTTTCTTTGGAAATCCCGCAAGGAAAAAATGGCATACTTCCGCTACAAACTGAGGGTGCATTTCTTGTCAAAGCATGGCCGTCATGTTGCGCGACTCCACCGTCGCCGTCGTCGTCGTCGTGCGTACGCGCCCACGAGCAATACCGCTAACCATGATAACCATGAGAAAATCGGTACATGGGTTTCCTTCGGTTTTCTTCACTTTCCATATATAAGATGGGTATGGGGCTCGCTTGGCGACCCTTCGGGCCGCCGGAGCTCCGCTATAATACTGCCGCATCGCCAGCCTCGCGTCTTCTTCGCTCGGTTGACTCGCTGGCAATTACACATAACTACCCAAGATGGCTGAGCTAATGAAAACTCTTGCAAGTTTCAATGATCCAGCTTTCGACTGGTATACAGAATCATGGGCAATCATGGGCTCAGTATAGGTTTTACTGGCGCAACAAACTTGACAGAACACTCGAAAAGCTTGTAAATGACTTACGAGCTTTTGAAGTGTTGTCCCAACAACTTAACTCTATCTTTTCATATGGCGTCTATTTCCTCGGAAAAATTTCTTTTTTTCCCACACATAAGACAAGGAATATGTCTCTTTTTTTGTAACAATTTAGAAACTACTTTTTTTAACAAAATTTGTCAGCCAAAACAATTAGCAAAAGCGCATGTCATCAACAGATTGAAAAGACGCCAAAACTGGCTAAAAGCACCATAAACAGTAGGCTTACTGAGGGGCCTTAAGTCGCCTTAAGTTGCTATCAGTTATGGAATGTTATAAAGGCTTCCACACACTCAAATTGCCCCTGTAAGGATATTGCTGGTTGTCAGTATCACGTCATTCAAATAGTTTAAAGTAAAATATAAACCGTTCAATGACCCTCAATAAGTAAAGTCCATAATCTGAGAGAAGAAAGGAAGTTACTTCGGAGATTCCGAGATTCAGTTTATTTGAAAAGACTCGCCCCAAGATTCAGGTCACAGAAATCTTTCTTATGCAAGATACGCAGATAATTTTTTTACCTAAATTTATAGAGATTTGTATGGAGGACGCCATGCTGGTGCCCATCCGGATAGGCACCGACATGGCGGCCGGAAACCAACAGAAACATCTGTCTCTGATTGTTCATCATCAGAGAGGTCAACTCTGATATGCCTATCTATATAAACAGAACAAATGCTGGAAAAGATCAAATGCCCCGAGCGGGATTCGAACCCACGACACCCCGATCTCATGAAAGGTGCTCTAACCACTGAGCTACCGAGGCAACCACAGTGGAGTGAGTCGAATATTGGCTACAAAGGAACATCGATTACCAGACATTTGCTCCCAGGCCTCTCGGACTGGGAATTACTTCTGTTGATCGTCGAGACGAAAGCTCATCGGACCAGATGTTAAGTAGAACCTTACACATTATGTAACTGCTATTGAACATATGTTCGAAATATGCCATGTTACATAATGTGTAAGGTTCTACTTAACATCTGGTCCGATGAGCTTTCGTCTCGACGATCAACAGAAGTAATTCCCAGTCCGAGAGGCCTGGGAGCAAATGTCTGGTAATCGATGTTCCTTTGTAGCCAATATTCGACTCACTCCACTGTGGTTGCCTCGGTAGCTCAGTGGTTAGAGCACCTTTCATGAGATCGGGGTGTCGTGGGTTCGAATCCCGCTCGGGGCATTTGATTTTTTCCAGCATTTGTTCTGTTTATATAGATAGGCATATCAGAGTTGACCTCTCTGATGATGAACAATATGTTCGAAATATGCCATGTTACACATCTGTCTCTGAGTTTTGCTACAAAAGCGTGAATTTTTCTCTCGAGGAACTCAAAAACATTAAGATAATACTTTTTCCAATACAAGAACTGCTCAGATAGCCAAATTTCCCGGACAAATGTCTTAACATGACAGCTCTTTCGGCCGTCATGTAAATGCTGCCTCACGCAAATGCTTAGAAATTCAAGCGTTGTCTATCTTAAAACCAAAAACCCATTTAGGGCGAAAATTTGTATGAATATTAGTTTCTAGCTGCTCTTATACTTTACAAAAGTAAAATCTCAGAAGGAAAATTCTTCGTGATCAATTCTCAGCAAACATGGCCGACAATCCAATATTTTTTTATCACGCAACCCCGGCCTCGTTTGGTTCCATCATAGTTAGTAGATGGGACTGGTTATGAAACCCGGCAAACTTTACTAACTATGGTTTCATGACTGATGCACGCGGGTCCGCACATGCGATTATGATCACTCCGACCTGTGTTTACAGACAATAACGGAGAAATAACACTTCCCCTGGTGCTCTGCCTTGTCGCGGCGGGAAAGCTTGCGTGCCCTTGCGACCGCCAGAGCTGTGCCGGCGGGAAACTTGTGCTCCTGGCAGGTTCAACAATGTCGGACTGGAGAGGGGCCAGACAAAACAAGCACTTTAGGTTCCCTGTAAAAACTTTGATTTGCTGCCAAAACATCAACTAACCTCTGAATTAAGGCAACCAGTTCTGGGAGGGGAAAGGCCCCCTTCTGAGAGGAATAAGACGCTATGTAGTGAAAGCGGCGAGAGTGTAGGTTTTTGTCGAGTGTCGAGGGTAAAAAAATGTTTTTCCGTGAATTAAGGTGCCAGTTCTATAATAAAGAGAATATTTTTGAAAACGACACCCTCAAATGTCTATTTTTCATTGTAGGCAATGTCTATTATGTCTATTTATATATTAACTCAAGTTATTCTCGCATCTCGATTGGTTCTCGCCTATGATCTATTAGAGGACAGATGCACGATTGACGTCATCATTACAAAGTTTTTCCCTTAACTGTTTTAAAATGGCGGAAAGTTTTGAGAATTAGGATAATATTTACGTGATTGGGACTTAGATAAGGTACAAAAAAGTCTTGCCGAGGCATTGAACAGGTTCGAGAAGCAGGAAGAGGAAAGATAAAGCCGTTTCGTTTAGAAAATGATCCAGAAAAACTCGAGTTCTCGAGTAGTCTCAGTCGGCAGTCGAGCGAGACTAAACCACGAACAAAATTGGTCTTGGTCAGCCGAGATCCATTGCTTTATCTTGAATTTAACAGTTTCTGAGATTAACTTATTTAAAAAATTCAACTTTTTCCAGTGTCAAAATAAATGTTAACACGCTGATTGTTGTCACTTCTTAAAATCAGATAAAATAAATACGTAACCTTGCTTTCCGATGCGAATGTTCCTGTCCATTTCAGGGCACAGCAGCGAGCTAAGTATAGCTAACCATAGCTCACGGCCAACAGTATCGCAGCTAAAATGTGCCTCCGACACTGTATCAAACTGATTTGAGAATCACCAACCACAGAAGACAGAAATCTCCACCGTCATTTACGCTCCTTTCATTCAAAACTCGAATCAAATGGCCTCCAGGTTGACCCGCAACCACAAGTTTTTTTCAACTCCTGCAACTTTCAATGCAACACACTTTCTTCAAGATTTTTAGATTTCGCAGTTCAATTCTGCTTTCGCTGTAAGTTTTCAACAACAACAACAACTTTATTTGTACCCAACATAATACAATAGTAATAAACAATATAAGTCAACAAAAATATAGATGAGTACTAGCTGCCCCAAATAACCATAGGGGCTAGAAAAAAGGGCAGCTATACTTAGGTGATTTATCTTCATTCCGCGAGAAGCGACCCTCGAGCCAGGTTTGACAGAGGCGTGATTTTTCTCGACCATTCACAATTCTTTGCTGCGTACAGTAACCAATGAAATTGCTTCATTTTGTATAGATCATAGATTTCGTCAAATGGCTTTTTTTCGTCTTCGCCAAAGTGGGCAAAGGCGGGGCAAAGGCCGACTTTCGCGTTATGTTGAAGCACATTAAAATAAACAAAAGCTTTATGTGTAGTAATTTGTTTCGTTATTATATAAAATAAATAGATTCCATGTTGCCGTGCATCTGATCAGTAATAGATCACAGAAGACATCAAAATGTGGTAAGAACATCAGTGACACACTCGGCTACGCCTCGTGTGCCACGTTTTTGTTCTTGGCACATTTTGACGTCATATGTGATCTATTATTGAACAGACGCATGGCAACATGGAATCTATTTGTTAAATAGAACTGGGCCGGGTTGTTCAAAGCCCGATTAAGCTAACCCAGGGTTAGCGAGAATTTTGATTTCAGTTTTGTAACTTTTTGGTTAGGTGTTCTGTTTATATTGTTTAGCCTTCAGTTTTGACCTGTAGTAATCTTAAACTACACCAAACGTTAGAGGCGAAAAACATTTTTAAATAAGAAAACGTAGTGCTTCAGTTAACGTTTAACCCTGGGTTAACGTTAACCGGCTTTCGAACAACCCGGCCCAGTTCTATAATAAAGAGAATATATTTGAAAACGACACCCTCAAATGTCTATCTTTCATTGCAGGCAATGGCTATTATATCTATATAGAATCTGGCTCTGGCTTACCAAGAGACAAGGCGAGACTTCGGAGCCCTCCCATGAAAGGAAAGCAGTGTTTGACATTCTATTACAACTTCTACGGCA
The DNA here is from genome assembly GCA_019787425.1 of Platygyra sinensis. Taxonomy (NCBI): domain Eukaryota; kingdom Metazoa; phylum Cnidaria; class Anthozoa; order Scleractinia; family Merulinidae; genus Platygyra; species Platygyra sinensis. The sequence goes on along the minus strand of JAHPZR010020482.1, from coordinate 15,353 downwards.
CAACCATGAGTTGCGTTGTTGTTTATGTTCAAAGGCCTGACGGAACGGAGAGGGTCGTATGGCTCAAGTCTGGTAACTGGGGAGACCGCTGGATCAAAACGCAGGTCGAGACGAGTGACAAGACGGCTGAGTACCGGGTTGGTTTTTGTTGTAACACTTATTTCGTGAATGTCTGCTCGAAAAAAGTTCTGCAGTGAAGTAATAGATCAGTTAAAAGGCTAAAGCCTGCCTTTGCATCAAGAATTTGAACTTGATTTGACTGACGGAGTCAACTGAGTGTCAAGGGCTTAAACTGTTCTTTTTGTGCCTACAGCTAAGCCAGTAACCTCTATGTCACCGGCGGCTGCCTAAGTACGAAAGTCCGTGAATTTCCGGAAGCTTTCCGAGCAAACTTCACGAACCGAGACCGAAAATACCTCGAGATTTGTTCGATTTCTCATCATCGATTTTCACTTTTAAAACGCGAGTTTTAACAAAAACATGGCGATCTAAGATCGTAAGTCGGGCTGCGGATAGACGTGCTGCTACGTGTGTTGATCAGCTGCGATACGAAGAGGTTCTAAAAACAGTATGTGTGATATGTACATGCTAACAGATACAGTTCTCAAACTGAAATGTCAATAAAGTAATATGTATACAAGGGTCATACAACGAAAATGTGACGAATCAGCGTTTTGTGAGCAACAAAATGGTGTTGAAAACAAACAAAATATGCAGAAAAATTCAGGTCTCGTTATGCGATGGTTGGTAATTGTATTAACAATCGTGAGTATCATGCGCGAAGACGATCCATCGTGAGTCCAGCAGAATACCTGTAAAAAAAACTAGTTAAAAGCTCTTACATAAAAACAAAAAGAAATTAGTGTGCAGGAGAATTCTTAAAAGCATTCCTGTGTCGTCAAAAATGTATCACCACATCAAATGCAGACTTGGAACAAGGAGAAATAACGACAGTATCAAGTTTGTACAAAAGATGAGAAAGAAATGGCATTCTGCACGGTTAACACTGCATCAGATATCGTCGCGTTGAAGAGAGTCTTTGGGCAAATATCTATCTTTGTTTAGCTCGGTAATACATCATCAAGTGTGTACGAGAATGCAAGCCAGAGGACAATGCGCTTTACATTGCTAATTCCGCTGTCAAACAAAGGAAAATACTACTCTCCTCTAAATCATAGAACACAAACCTCCCCCCCCCCCCCCCACCCCAGCAAAAAAAAGAAACACAACAACCCTGACTTGGGTGCTGCTCGCTTCAAGACCAGCGTTGCAGATACACACGAGAGCCCAAGAACGGGAATCTGAAATCCGGCAAACAGTAGACGAACTAAACAGAAAGCAAATGAATAGATCATGAAACGAGCAATCGGTAGCGGCAAAGCTACAGAAAGCCATCCACTGGCTAACAACAGGCTGACAACATATAAGCCACTAATTGGCTTAAAGACGCCACCCATTGGCCTAATTACTTCCTGGTCTTCCCACTAGATGATAGAGTGAAAGCCATCCATAAAGTAACTACGGCCACCCACTGGCCTTATAAATCAACAGCCACCCACTGGCCTCATTAATCAACAGCCACCCACTGGCTAAAACGTTAGGACGCGACTTCCTGGGATCCTACTGGATATTAAAGCGAAAGTCGCCCACACACTAAATAACGGTCACTCACTGACCTTCTCTGATACTTCTCCGTTTACTCCTTACTGTTTGTTTCGATTTAGAAGATATATCAAACACTCGAGACAGTGTTTCATCGGCTGTCCTAACACCGTGAATTTCGTTAAAAATACTCCGCTGCGCATCGTCGGTGTTTGGATATCCCGGTGAAACACTGTCTCGAGTGTTTGATACAATTTAACTAATTAAAATAAAATACAGAATCTGATGTTTTATTAATAACAGAAACATTTATTGAATAAAAACAACATTATTAACGCTTATTATTTTCTTTGCAATACTTTCAGTCATAATACGTTCGTAATAGCTTTATTTAGTCATTTTCTCGTGTGTTTCGTCGAGTTTGTAACGTTACCGGTTAAATGATTTTTCGAGCTGAAATCAGGTTGGAGGGGACTGGAAAAGAGTGAGTTGCCATGGGAGCAGAATTTTTATATCCATAGGTGTGTTGTCTGTACAAATATCAACCTATAAAGTTTCAATGGTCTCTGCTGCAAAATGAATGAGTTTATGTTGTATTTATCTACTTGTTGTAATATTGGGTTGAGTGCATGACATCATCAGTCCTCTCATTGCATATTTTCCAAATTTTTTCAAACGTAAATATCTCCGGAACCAATGCAGATATGTTTTCACTTTTCTTTAGATAATTGTGGAGGGGATAAAAGGAAGTTCATCTTACGGTGATGCAGCATTGGACGAATTTCGTTTTACCGGTGGATCTTGTACACAGGGTTTGTGAATGTTATTTTTTGCATTGAAGCGAAATGACTGCATGAAGTATATTGGTCTCAGCAACATTGCCGTTGTTTGAAGGGGGAACCACATTAAATTCCTTATTTTGAATGTCAAAAGAAGGTAATCCCATAACAGAAAACTATACTATTTTTTTAAAACGATTTTCGAAGTGACCTAAATACCAACGAGTGACGAGAAATGATGATCACAAAAAAAAAAATCAAAGGAAACTATGAAAAAGTCGCGGACACGTTGCCTGCATACATTTAGTTGATCTATGATTAGTTTGAAGCTGATAATTTTATTTTGAATTTTAACCCAAAGTGAAGGGGATGTCTTTATTTACAGTTATATACGTTTTCTTCGTGTAACTATGCCCCGAAGGAGGGAGAAGGGGACTAACCAAGGTGTACACAAGGAGGCTCTACCTGAAAGTCAATAAACTTTCCCTTTTGTATAGTGTCTTTTTCCAGAAATTTGTCACCCTTTCATATACATATAGCGTTAACCTTGAAACCTCTTTCACATATGTACAGTAGACCCATGATTAAAATCCCTGCCCTCATCATGAGTCCAACGTGATAAAAAGTGCACTGTGTGTCAACATTTGGAGAAATAAAAACGATTGTTGACAGATACAATTAATATGTAGTTCAAGTTTTTCTTCCAGTTGTTGCTAGAACGGAAGTAAGATTAAACGCGCATCACCCGCTACTCCTGTTTGACATGATTGAACAGCAAATCTCTATCGCAAAAAGTAGATCTTCACAGTCTCTTGAATGTTAATTTGTTTATCCATCACTCAAATTTGAGGACATGTTTACTCGATCGTGGATGCTGACTATTCATGCGTGTATGTCGTGTGTAGAAACGTAGAAATGTAGCGTGAAGAACAACAAAATTAAAAGATTACTGAATAGGAATTTTTGCTAGAGATAAACTTCTTTTAAAATACAAAATAATTAAGGGCGCGTTCGTTTGGGATATCCCGGAATAAGAATATATTCCTGTATTTATTCCGGAATGGAAATCCAGGTATTCTGGAATGAGAATAGCTCCCAAACAAACGCTTACTCGCATTATTCCTATTATTCTTATTCCGGATTGATCCCAAACGAACGCGCCCTAAATCACGGGTACGAGCACCGCCAGAATTTCAATGCGTACATAAAACAGTACAATACAGAAACAGGCTACCTTAGCTTCACCTTGGACTCTACAAGGCGAGAAGGCGAGTGTAAAATCATCAATTTCTCTAACCAAGATACAAGCTATGAGCCACGTCTAGTAAACAGGATCTCACTTCCTGACTTTGACTTGAATCAATTCTTTGACACCGTTACATGACAACAACCATAAATACCTCTCTCAGCTTTCATCTACGTGTGAGCAAATGTGCAAATTACTACATATTTACAAAAGCGAAACACAAGAACTAAAATGGCCGCTCTCTACTTTGGAGGTCTTCAAGAAACTCGTACCCAGGCTCTCCATGTTATCGGCCCAAAACTTTATATCTGGGTGAGTGTCACATTTGCCCCCTAACAATGGTCGTTTCTACGCTTTGCATATCCAGGACTAAAAACAAGTCCATTTTCACCCTCGAATTTTGACTGGTTCTTAGTTATGATCTATTGGAGGACAGACGTACTGATAACGTTATTAACAGCTTTTTGTTTCTTTAATATATATAAATCAGTTTGATTCCTTGTTTTTGTGCCTCCGTTAGTAACAAATTAACAAGACTTCAAAATGTAGTAAGATGATTCAGCGAGTGACGCATTCGCCCATAGTAACGGCTCGTGTGCCATTCAAGTTTTGTTTTACTTACCTCATTTTGATCTCAGCTTTGATTTATTACTGAACAAAAGCACCAAAACATGCTTAGAAAGCAAAGCAAGGAAAACAATCAGCTCTTCGATGTGGAGGAATTGATCATCAACGGTCATGTAATCTTAATCTGTTTGTTAAGCTGAACAAATCACTGACAAACCAAAGAATTAACTGGAACACTGCTTAATCCTGAATTAAATTTTTTATACACCAGTTGGGAAAAAACGCTTCTCAAGGGATGTCAGCAAATAATGTCTGTTGAAAATGTTTCACGAGTTAAATATCAGTTGAACATTACAGCGATTATCAGTCACACGCGCCCTTCAACGATTTTTTTGCCATTTCAAAAACTAAGTTTTGGTGGACGTCAATCAAATGTATCCATGACAATAGTCGTGTTCATTTCGTGTCAGTTTCATGGCCATGTTCGATCATCGTTGGATCAGGAATAATCGCTCAGTTATTATGACAAAGTAATTTGCAATTTCACAGAAATGGAGGACTATTATGAAGAGAAAACGTGGTTTGTCTTTGAATTGCATAGCAGAAACACTTTCTGCGAGCGAAACGTTTGTAAAGAAGGCGGCGTACGAAACAAAACTAGAGCCGTAAGCGATCCGTCAAAGAGAAAGTTAAAGAAACGAAAGATACAAGGTAGCTGAAAAAGTTGGCCTCTGAAATGATTCGCTTTATGTGGAGATTGACTTTTTATCAGCTTGTTATGGATGCAGATCATTTTTGCCGCAGAAATTCTTGTCATTACCCTTGCTAAAACATAATCCATGAGAGATCTATCCTGACGATTTTCAAGCGTGGCTAGAATACCAGACAGGCAAATTGGCAAAGCAAACCGTCAGCAGAACCATACGGCAAGTAGGATTGTCAGTAATAAAAAGGTAATGAAAGCCGCAAGAAATTAGCAGTTAGATTTTTGTAGTTCATTCTGTAATAAAGGTTCTTATTTATATTTAGTTCATTCTCATGTTTTTGTCGTTGTACACTGTTTGTAAATTTGCAGCTTCAAAACATTGCCCGTGAGCGAGACGAACGAAAAGGCGATTCAAACGATTTTATAAGTCTTACTTCTCAGTTTCTGTTTATCGACGAGTCTAGAAAAGATGAAAGACTCAGAGCAACTTGGATACTCCGAGAATTGACACTGAAATAATGGTTCTGGAAACTCCGCTCGCTCTTATTGTCATGGATACATTTGATTGACGTCCACCGAAACGTAGTTTTCGAAATAGGAAAAAATCGTTAGAGGGCTCGTGTGACTGATAACCGCTGTAAAACGACCCTGTTTATTCCTTACTCTTGCGCATGTATGTTCTATACCTGACCTCTGGACAATGACATGTTTAAAGCCTGTATCACTGAATTGTACTTTATGTTGTCATAAATTTACCAGAGAAAACAATCTTTTAAAGAAACCTTTAAGAAAACGTACTAACAGATATCAAGAGATTATCAAGGTAAGAGAGTGAATCTCCCTTATAGGCTTATACTCAAGGAAATACCTCTTAAGTTATTTTTAGACATAGTATCCAGTTTTTTCGCGGATGTTGCGTGGACAGCCCAAGCGATTTTCTCGCCACTACCTGAGGCGAAATACAGGGAAATGTGCCGAAGTGACATCATATGTTTTGATTTTCGAAAAACGTTTCACAGCACAGATGTTTTCTCTGCTCTCAGGCGTCTTTTTGTTCGACTGGGCTTTTGTTTGATTTGTGCTCGTTTGGCTGTTCATTCCTTTGCCATTCATTCGGTTTTAAGGAGATTGCAATAACACCACAATGGCAAAAACAACAGCAGCGTACAGTGTAATTCTTTGTTCATTTTTTGCCGTTCTATACAAATCATCAACGTGAAATGGCCGCATTCTGTGTATCCGAGAGAACGTGAACTACGACTGTCAAGATTTAAAATTTCTTCCTCGACTGATTTTGACGCTGTCTCACATCTTTTGTGTGGAACATCTCTGACAAAATGAACAAACCTAATTGAATTCTGGCGTAATTAATAGATTAGCACGAGACGATGAAGTCGTTTTTTAATCGACGTTGCCCTTGAGGTTGTTCTTTTTGTTTGTTGTTTGGGCGGCGACTGTCCGTTTGTTGTGTCTACCATCTATTTGTTCGGTTGCTTCGTTAGCTATGCACTCATTTGGCTGTTCATTTCTCTGCCGTTCATTCAGTTTTTATTGTTTTTGCAGAGGACCGTTGGTTCCTTATTTAAACTCCTATACGGTTTCAAAATGTAGAGGTCCGAAACTCCGTCGCTTCTTTGATATCAAAGAAAACGTTTCGTTAACAGTGTTGGAGGTTTTCCTTCTCTCTGAAAGGAAACGGAACAAAAACAAATCCTCCACGAAAACATCCATGCAATGCGTGAGTAACATCCGCGGAAGAACTGGGTAATATGTCTAAGAATAACTTAAGAGAGATGACCTTGGGTATAAGGCCTCAGTATTATTTGTTTACCCTCTTACCTAGATCCTCTCTTCCAGATATTCAATAACTTGATCTGCAGAGAAAGTCATTCAGTAGGGAAGCTAGACAAGCCTGACAAGGGATTCTTTTTTCAGATCTTTCTGTCTTCCATGTTGTTTCAAAAAAGGAAGAAAGCAATGAGATCTATAGAGTTCACCTCTTACCACCCCACGATGAATGGCACCACGTGTTTGCATTTAAGGCTGATCAGATCCAACGGAGTGAAAATGATACCATGTTTTTTGTTTACCCTCCGTCTTGGACAGGAGATCACATCATATCCACTGCTCTGTATCTTAACAGCTCTGAACGCTTTCCAACTGACTTTTTCATCGCCAGAAGAAATGAAGTCACCACCAACATTTTTGAGGTTAATTCAGGGTTTAACTTCTCTAATAAGATAACAATTTCAAACCAATCAACAGACTGTTGCACTACAGTTTGGAGAACAACAATTCCAGTTTTTCTTCTACCAGGTAAGTTTCTTATTGGCTAGTTTTCACTACTCCAGAAATAAAGGATCGAGCACAACGTCCACCTTTCAAACTTTTTTATAATTTAGTTTTTATTTTGTAATTTTTGTATATCGTAATTACTAACATTACTTACAATTTTAAGTTACTATTACACGTGTAGTGTATTTACGGATTTAACCAACTACAACAGACTTCAGTACAACAACAACATTTCCCGAGTCGAACACGTGTAATCAATCTTTGCATCCAACGCGCATGCTTGCGATACATAAAACAGGGGGGTGGGGAGGGTACAGCTAACATCGACAAACACTACATTCCTCCCTTCTTTGAATTACTTGTCAGGTTAAAGGAAAAACAAAACAGAATAACCTGATCAATCCTATATGCATGCAAATGTCTCTGAATGTCTTATGAAAACTCCTAACAGCGCTTGAACACTTCAGACTGGCATAAACCGAAGTACAACACAACAAACAGTTCAAGTTCAGTTCACATCTGGGTGTAAGAGTTCTACTCTGGGACCAGCTGAACACAGCCTATAACATAGTCCTGAAATCTAGACGGTAGTCGTTTGACTCTTGATGGACGTAAGGTGGACGTAGAATCACTTTGCCAGGTAGTAGCGTCATCTGATGGTTTATACTCCAGCAGTTTTTCTCCACTTCTCATTCCAGGAGGAACTTTAACACACTCTCTCAACTCTTGGCTTGGTGAACCTGGTGTCACTCCTTGAGCCTCTGTGGTGTCTGATGATTTACTGGTGGCTTGGGGTACATTATCGCGCTCGAGATACTTTTTCACATGGGTCACATTTCGACGGTACTGTACACCATCGGCCTCAACAAGAACACTATTACCATTCTTCTGAACAACTGTAAATGGGGACTGTTTATATGTCGTTGACAGTTTGTTTTCTTTCTCCTGTCTCAACAACACCTTATCACCTTCTTGAATCTTGCTTTCTTGCGCATTTCTTTTGCAGTCTGCATACACCTTCCCTTTCTCTTTCCTTTCACTGTCACGGTCTTTGACTTCATCTTCAACAGTGAACTCTTGCAGTTGGGGTAGTTTGGTCCTGATGCGTCTTCCAAACAACAATTCTGCAGGGCTAACCCCAGTTGTAGAATGAGGTGTACTACGATACATCATTAAGAAGTCCTCCATCTCTGATCTCCAATCACGACCTTCTGCTTGGGCAATACGCAGGCGTTTCAGGATACTGCGGTTTTGTCTTTCAATCTCACCATTTGCCTGTGGCCATAAGGGTGTTGTTCGCCGGTGCTCAATTCCATTCTCTTCTAAGTACTTCTTGAAATAGTCGCTGACAAACTGCGGCCCATTGTCCGTCCTGAAGGACAAAGGAAGGCCATGAGTGACGAAAATCTTGGACAGCATTGATACAATCTTCTCAGATGTAGTAGATTTGGTGAATTCCATTTCAAAGAATCGACTGTAATAGTCCACCACGACAAAGACATAATCACCGGAAGGCAATGGACCCAATTAGTCAGCCGCTAGATGTTGCCATGGTGCAGAGGGCAACTCTGTACGTACCATCGGCTCTGGTTTAAGCGGTTGGGAAACTAACTGACAGCCATGACAGGTCTTACAAACTCCTTCCGCCTCTTTGTCAATGCCTGGCCACCACACTTTGGTGCGCAAGCGTTGCATCATTGCTACAATTCCAGGATGACCTTCATGTGCTAACTTCAGTGCTTGACAGCGAAGTTGCTTTGGTAAGACAATTCGAGTTCCACGAAGAACGAGCTTTCCAATTGCACTTAATTCACCTCGCACTGGTAGGTACTCCTTGAATTCTATAGCATGCCATCTCCCATTCAAAAGACATTCTCGTACACTTTTCAGCTCTGGGTCATGTTCAGATGCCCTCTCAATTGCACGAGTTGTCAAGGCAACAGGCGTGGATTCTTGAGCTACCCAATTCACATATTCTTCTGTTTCGTTCTCATCTCTTGACTGTGACAATGAATCTGCAATGTTCTTGGGCCCTGGGATGTACTTCACTGTAAATCTATAGGGTTGCATCCTGAAGAGCCATCTCTCAATCCTAGCGCAGGTCTTCGATATAGGTGAGAAAATACATTCCAGAGGTTTGTGGTCAGTCATTAATTCAAAGTCAGCACCGTACAAATACATGTGAAATCTTTCGCAGAACCATACTATCGCTTAAGTTTCTTTTTTTGTTGTTGTTTTTTTTTTTGTTTTTGTTTTTTTTTTCGTTTTCGCTCTTTATTTCTCTTCAGTTCTACATCAAGATTGTTTGTTTTTTTAAAGTACGTTACAACATTAGTATATTACGACATTACTTCCTTACTACATTGCTACATTGCTACATTACTACATTACTACATTACCTCATTACTACATTACTACATTACCACATTACTACATTACTACATTACTACATTACTACATTACTACATTACTACATTACTACATTACTACATTACTACATTACTACATTACTACATTACTACATTACTACATTACTACATTACTACATTACTACATTACTACATTACTACATTACTACATTACTACATTACTACATTACTTCATTACTTCATTACTACATTACTACATTACTACATTGCTGTATTACTACATTAATTTAATTTATTCACAACATTATTATGTATTGCCAATACTAAAAAGGAATCAATCATTAGTATATTACGACATTACTTCCTTACTACATTGCTACATTGCTACATTACTACATTACTACATTACCTCATTACTACATTACTACATTACCACATTACTACATTACTACATTACTACATTACTACATTACTACATTACTACATTACTACATTACTACATTACTACATTACTACATTACTACATTACTACATTACTACATTACTACATTACTACATTACTACATTACTACATTACTACATTACTACATTACTACATTACTACATTACTTCATTACTACATTACTACATTACTACATTACTACATTGCTGTATTACTACATTAATTTAATTTATTCACAACATTATTATGTATTGCCAATACTAAAAAGGAATCAATGATAAGTTCGTCAGGACAAAAAACTTAGAAAAAAAAAAGGATCTCAAAAGGCTTCTGTTTAGTTTGTTACATAATCCATTTATGGGCTTTAGGGATAATTTCCGTAGCGCTGAAGGTCATGGAAGGTAGATAAAAAGCCTGGAAAGCCTTCTATCTTACGATTTGTTTCACGCATCTTACAGGTCCAAATGTAATATCTAGCAACCAGGAAATAGAAGTATTGTTTTGTGTTGGAAAAGAAATTGGCTTTTAGACCAAGAACTGCAGCTGATGATAGAGTGTTATTAGGTTTCAATGATATGACATTTTTAATTAGCCAATCTTGAAATTTTTTCCAAAAAAGATTGGTCTCCCTACAAGACCAGAAAAGGTGGATAAGAGATTCTCTCTCATCTCTACAAAAAGTACAAAGATCATCTGGTCTTATACCTATTTTAGTTAGGAAATCGTTTGTTGCTAAACGTCTGTGAAGAAGTTTAAACTGAAAAATTAATAATTTCGGTATTTGTGTGCAACTAAAGGGGAGTTTGTATACCACTTTCCAGTTTATGGAATTAAAACAGGTAATTTGGCAGTCAGTAAGCATTTGTTTTGAGTTTTACTACGGCTAGTCTGTTTAGGGCTTACGCATTTTTGATGAAACCATTCTGTTTGTTTTGGTAACGCTTAGAAAGAGATCAATAAAGGATTCGTAGTTTCCTTTTGGAGGGGGCTGTGTTTTAACCTTATTTCGCAGGTTTTTTTATAGATGATATAATACCATAAAAGGTGAGAAAGTTCGTTTTGATATCAAAGCACTCCTTAAATTCAGTAAAGGATAGAAAATTGCTTTCGTCTCTCATCAAGTGCCTGACCTTTTGAATTCCCTTAGCGGACCATGATTTGTAATAAATCGGCTTCTTCCGAACCTTTACTAAAGAGTTGTGCCATAAGTTTAATGACAAAAGGTGTTCCATGGATTTTACTGTATCCTCAAAACTCAGTTCTGTCCATATTTGGACAATTTCAGTAATGAAAGGGTCGGGCACATTGATGCATTTAAAAACGTCCTTCCTGTCGAGGTTGCCTCTGAAGAACTCTACTGCACCATAATCTTCTAATTGAAAGTCAAACAGCAGCTTCCACTTTCCACTATTATTGTCGTTTAAATATTTTCTCACCCAAGATAGTTTAAGTGCTTTATTGAAGGAGTTTAGATCCAGCATCCTAAGTCCCCCATTTTCATAGTCACTAATCATAATGCTTCTCTTTATTTTGTCTCCCTTACCATCCCAAAGAAATTTATAGAAAATATTATTGATCTCGTCCAACACCTGTTGATTGGTTGGTAACGGGGAGAGCATATAAACAAGCTGTGAGGCGATTAGGCTTTTAAGCACAACAATTTTTCTCAAGAGGGCTAGGCGCCGGTATTCCCAGCAGTTTAAACAACTCCGAATCTTCTCTAATTTTTTTCTGTAGTTTTTCATTTATACTTATTGTTGGGTTTGTTGATATCCAAACACCTAAAGACTTTGTTTTGTCTTTAACCCATTTTAAATTCTTTTCGGGACAGAGCTGATCAACACGACCAGTGTAAGAGCCGATCCAAAGTGCCGCTGTTTTTTTATTATTGAGTTTCAGGCCAGATATAGTGCTAAACAGTTCCAAATCAAGCAGAGCACAAGTAAAAGATTTTTCCGAGCCATTAAGGATAAGTGTGGTGTCGTCGGCATATTGGCTAATTTTAATTTCGTGTCCTTTGATAAAAATTCCCTCTATATCTTTGTTTGTCCTAATTCTTTCCGCTAATATTTCTACACAGAGTAGAAAGATGTAGGGGGAAAGGGGGCAGCCTTGTCTGACACCTCTTTCAAGTGCAAAGAAATTACTTGCCCACTCATTATTTAAAACACAACTTTCTATATTCTAGATAGCAAAGCTTGATCCAATTTGTAATGGATGGTCCGAAATTAAACGAGTCCAGTGTTTTCCAAATAAAAGGCCATTCCACTGTGTCAAAAGCTTTTCAAAGTCTAAAAACAGTAGTAACCCAGGAATTTTGTTTGACTCAGTGTGGTTTATTATGCCATCAATTAATCTTATATTTTCGCCAATGAATCTGCCCTTGAGAAAGCCAGTCTGATCGTTATTGATAATCTTAGGGATTACATTTCTGAGACGGTTCGCAATAGCTTTTGCTGCTATTTTGTAGTCACAATTCAAAAGGGTTATCGGTCGCCAGTTTTTTACATAGTAGGGCTCTGCTAAAGCTTCTTTCTCGGTCTGAGAAAATCGGCGTTCTGTATCTGACAGACTTCGGCTTGCATAGCTAATAACGCGTAGCCTCTTCTCCTTGTTGTTGTACTAATACAGCTCCTAAGCCTACGGGACTTGCATCTGCGATCACCTTAGTTGGAGCGTTTCTTTGTCAAAATATCCAAGTGTCTCTGCGCTAGACAGTCGTTTCTTTAACTCGTCAAATGATTGCTGTTCATCCGGACCCCACACAAAAGGTTCTCCATTCTTTGTAAGCTGGCGGAGAGGTGCGGATACTGTTGCCATATCAGGAATGAAACGTGCGGTAAAATTGATCAGCCCAAGGAAGCTCCTCACTTCAGCAGCATTCGTCGGTTCACAGGCATCAGCAACAACCCCTTCACTTTAACATCTGCCGGACCAATCCCACGTGCTGACAACACATGACCCATAAATACCAAATGTGACATCTTGAATTGACTCTTTGTCACGATTTAATGTCAACCCCTTGCTACTCAATACTCTTCCAACGCACGGGCAATTTTCTCTCATCGTTGCAGAGTCAAGGCTTGACCCTTCTGAAGTAACTTTCGACGAAGTTCGTGTGACAAACACTTATTAATCACTTGATCACGAATTTGCTCCTCCACAGCGTTTGCATCTCCAAATTCACATGTTCTGGCTTTCTGTCTCAATCTGGTCACGAACTGTTCGACGGTTTCGTTGGCCAGTTGACTAGTTTCACGAAAACAGAGCCTTTCGTATGGAACATTCGCTTGTGGTTTGAAATATTTATTCAAGGTCGCCGTCGCTTTCCGATAGTTATCCGATCCTCCTTCCTCTTCTAACGTAAAATAGATATCTTGAACATCTAATCCAGCGGTGTGCAGCAGTAGCGCCTTCTTCTGGTCGGCATTTTTGACTCCTTTGCCCGTTGCAAACAACTCAAAAGCTCGCAGCCATCTTTCCCAGCGTGCGGAGATACCAGCAGTTTCTGAGCAGTCAAATGGCTTCAAAACCTGTGTATCGCTTAAATATACGGTTGACATCTCAAACAGATCTACCAACGACCGTCCTCGTCGCCAAAATGTAGTGTATTTACGGATTTAACCAACTACAACAGACTTCAGTACAACAACAACATTCCCCGAGTCGAACACGTGTAATCAATCTTTGCATCCAACGCGCATGCTTGCGATACATAAAACAGGGGGTGGGGAGGGTACAGCTAACATTGACAAACACTACAACACGCAATACTAATAATGCTAAACTTGACATCGGAAACTTTTGCTTTAGCAAGTCTTCAATACATTGTTTTTACCAATCAATACAAGGCGGCATAGTAAATCGAACGTTCGAAAATCGAACTCAATCGAACTCAAACCATAGATTGAGTTCGATTTAGTTCGACAATCGAACGAAATCGAACACTGAACTTGTATGTCTTTTTATAATATTTTGACCTATTTGAGCTCGGTGGAACAAATGGACCCCACTCATCTCAATCCAATCGCGACAAGTTCATTATCTTTCTAGCTGGGTCCTAGAAAACACATACCAGCTGATAACTCGTCTAGTATTCGTCAAGTTTCCCATTTGAAGTTATTCTCGTTTAGAATTCTCTGTGTCATATTTCCTCTAGAGAGTAAACAAAGCTGTTATCCAGGCTGGAAAGGCAGTCGGGTCTTCCTGTCTTCGTTTCTTTGTTAGCACGCGAAGAACCTGGGACGGAGCTCGTGCATCTTGTCGACAACAAGGAGGAGAGACCTTGCCTTGCTAAATAAATCAGAATCATTCACCAATGATTTGATTAAGTTGCTTATTAGCATGACGAACTCAGAGACGGACTTTTTCGTGGGGTTTCGTCGAACGATGTTAAGTCAGGGCGACCTGACACCTGGATGTGGAATGATGGAAAACATGTTGATGAAGAACAGTGGAAAAGAGGTTACCCGCTGAATGTGGTGACGATAATTTGTGCGGCGCGCTGAGTATGGATGACATGAGGCTTTTGAACGTTGATTGTAACCATGTGAAGGGATTTATATGTGAAAGTTCTGAAGGTAAGTTTATCAGTCTTAAAAACTTAAAATAAAACTGATCGGCAAGCAAATAAGCACTCCATACAATCAACTCCATTGGGCATCTAACAAAGTAAGTATTCTATCCCCTTAATAAAAAGCGTATTTATTTTACTAATGGTAATTGTAAGGCATGTAGAGTCTAACGATACGAGTGATAAACAAAATCGTACGACAGAGCAACAGGGTTCGGTTTCTTTAATCAAGAGCTTGATTACAGACATTTACCTTACAAAAACGCACAGTTACCTAATCAGAAGCGGTTCCTAATATACAACATGTTTGGCCGCGTATGAGTATTTTGACTACGTACGTCGCGCCGGACAACTCGAATTTGCCTGATATGCCGCGGAAGCGGGCCAGAAGTCTACTATAAGGTATAAGAACAGTATTTTATCACACAACATCTCATTTATGCTAAGTTGGAGAAAATATTGAGTTATAGGAACAGCTTGGATGAGAGGGAAGATACTACACAGCCTACATCAATTAAGTAGGCTGGTGACGGGGTGGGGGAGGTTCGTTCTCCATTATTCTGCTGAAACTGAACTGAGCAGGAGAGAGTGTTTTGCCATGATTTATTGGCATGCTTCGTCATATTATACTTGGCATAGCATTTGTGAGTGGTATTGATTTATATAGGACATTATATAGGGAAACCACTCTATTTCGTTTGGTCAATAAATTGTTTAAAGCAGTTTCTCAGTCCTTGTAAGTTATGACTGTATAATTAAAAAGGGTTTTATTGA
>JAHPZR010020481.1:0-10233 GCA_019787425.1 Platygyra sinensis | reverse complement strand
ATTCCAAAATGGCTGCCACTAGAAGTTTTCCTTCTCACAGGCTGCTTAAAACCGATGTAAGAAGAGAGCTCCCGACCAATAGCTAATCCAGAGCTGTTGACTTCTTGGTTATCCAGCCGTGGAAGACATTTAAAATTCAAAACATCCCTAGTAAGCAAGAAAACAAGTAGAAAAAGAACGCCGCTTTGCATAACACGACAAACCGCCATACCACTTGAATACCACTTGGGTTTGAAAAGGTGGAATCATTCAGTTAGAGTCAGCTAAATGAGAATATAGTGAACAGTCGACAAGGTGCGAGAAGTTAATTAATGTTCATAGAAAATCGGGATGAGTATTAATATTTTTTAGGAGATACCCTAAGCGATTGCATTCCAAAACTTCTTATTTATGTCTTTCTGGATCCGCTAAAACATTGCCACAGAATTTGAATTATCACTGATAATTATGACACAATTCTGTCCTAGAGCTAACTTTCCACAAGGCTTATCATAGCTCAAATAAAAGGAAATCATTATAGACATCAAAACCGCTGCGGAGAGCTGATCTATAGCTTCTAAAACCTGCATCGTCCTAAGTGGACTGAACAAGAATCGATCAAACTACAAACCAACTAGGGCATAACTATGACTAAGTGAACACTCAACATGTCGTTACGTCAATTATCGACCAGAAGCCACGCAAATAAATCTCATTCGCGTTAGCGACGCAAACAGTTGTGATAGTTAACTAGGCTGAGAAAGGCCTAAAATAGATCAAACAAGGAAATTCTACTATCATCAACACTTTATCTAATGTAGTTCACTCTACTCGTGGCTGTTTAGCTCGAGTGAAAAGTGCCATATCCAGACTTAACAGACTTTTTCTTAGTTTTTGGCCACATCAAGGTGCCGACCAAATAACGCCAACAGCAATCAATCAAGCAATCAACAACTTTATTTGAGTGTCTAATCTTCTGGCTACAATCTTGGACAAAATGGATGAAAAATTAAGACCACTCCTTCCCCCGTTTCAATGATGGAAAAAAGGCTTGTTCTCCTTGTAGCGCGAGTACAGCATTGAATTGGGGAGAGGGGTGCCTGTATTTCGCATTTTATTCTGTCCAAGATTGTAGCTAGCAAGGTATTTGAGTGTCTAATCGTCTAGCTCTAGAAATGTCGAGTCCATTGCCCGTCTAAGCCCTAAATTGATGTGGCTAAAGCTCTTTGCTGTCTAAAGCAAACACAACATTACTGTCACAGTGCAAACGGCCTATTGTTACGGGGCTAAATGACGTCCCGCTTGATACATCTCAGGACCGCCTCATGTAAGATAATGGATGACGCTTGCTAGCAAATCGTTAACTTGAACCTTCATTGGACTTAATGATGTCCCTTGCAGCCTTCCTTTAGACAGCAGGACCCAGCTGTTCAAAGGCTGGGTGGATAACGCTATCCACCGGATTAATCACTACCCAATATAAAACTGGGTTTGTGTTGTCAACACTTATCCACTGTGTAGCGATTTATCCTGGGCATAGCGTTATCCAGCCTTCAAACAACTGAGGCCACTTAAAGGACGCTGATCGGCAGGCTCCTTGTCAGAGTCACCGAGTGAACTGAACTTCAGACAAGTGTAGCCTGGCAGGGGGAGGAGGTAAAGCTAAATAAAATAGTAAAAAACAGATAACAGCAAGACGTTCTATACATTTCATGCTAGTTAAGCTCCACAAGCTGCCGCCATTAGGAAAGCCTCCCCTCCCCCCCTTAAAAAACACAAGGTAAAAAAATGGAGGGGTTTAAATGTTTTTGGAAAATTCGGACAGGTGTATTATTAGGTCAAAAACCAGGAGTATTGTGTGCAATTATGTTCTGTCGGATAATGAACAATAATGGGTGAACCAATCAGATGCGCA
The DNA here is from genome assembly GCA_019787425.1 of Platygyra sinensis. Taxonomy (NCBI): domain Eukaryota; kingdom Metazoa; phylum Cnidaria; class Anthozoa; order Scleractinia; family Merulinidae; genus Platygyra; species Platygyra sinensis. Next base: position 8,339 of record JAHPZR010020481.1, on the reverse strand, counting down.
TATTTCCAATAGAACATGCTGGGTGTCTACTAATGATAGTTTGGTAAAATTTTAAGAATTGATTTAGTAAATTTTTGTAATCTCCTAGGCATGGAGGAAATTTCACTTATTACCTTCTTGAGAAGAAGCCCATCCCTTATGAAGGTTGTATTCCCATGTGAGTCGGACAAGGTTATCCCTGCAAAAGAAGTTAAAGACTTGATGACCTTTGAAGACAGAATGGACAGTGAGCAGAATGAAAGAACTGCACGGTTTTGTGAATTCTACATTGATGAACTGCAAGCAGGAGTGAAAGGTTAGATGTCTACACAATCTTTCAGATAATGCACTTTTCCTTCACGCCTCTCAACATTATCCTGAGACACAAACACTTGCATTTCTTCAGTTTGCTATAACAAAGTACCATTGCAAAATTTAATGCTTATTACAGTAATGAATCCAATGTTCCAGTTTTGAAATTTATTACGTTTTGTAGTTTTACGGTTATTATTTGTTTCAGCTGGCTCTTAAAATTAAATAAACAAAACCTGTATTAAATTACTTTTATGCCAAACCCAATCCATTCCCCCTTAGCCCATCTCAAACTTGAAATTGAAACTAAGAAATCCTCAGCAAATTAACTTTCCTTCACACTTTTCTTGAAGGTGGACCTCAGATGGTGGATCTGGTAAACTTCTGACTGGTGCAAGTGCACTCCCAGCTGGAAAGAATTCACTACTAGTTAAATTTGATGCTGGGTCAAGCACCCTGCCCCTAGCTGAAACTTGTTTCAGAACTATTGTGCTTCCAACACAGCATTCAAGTTATGATGAATTTAGAACAAACATGGACATAGCTTTAAAGTTTGGATCAAAAGGATTCAGTTTTTCATGAGTCCTGATATTCAAGGTCAAAATTAATGACAGATTACAAAGTCTAAAACTTGTTGTTTAAAATGTTGTTTAAACCCGTTGATACATATTGCAGTATTTCAGCTTTGTTCCAGTTCAGTATTTAGACTCTTTTGTCAACGAATTTGTCACTTGGAGCAAATAATTTGGAAGAGACAATAATTGCACAATCTTACGGAGTACCTTAAAAATAGTGATTATAGTTACAAGTAGGTGCACATTGCCAGTGATACTATTTTGCATTGTAGCCGCTATCTAGTTGTTAAATTCTTGACGTTCCTCTCCAAAATGTTTTGAGGATTGTCACGTGCTAAGCTGGAATACGGCTAACTGACAGAATAATGTCCGGGATTTGTATAGCTTTACTAATAATAACTGTTATTTACAAAATAATACCCAAATTTGAAAATGTTAGGTTCCAGTTCTGTAATAACACAACATTCCAGAATATCCAAGTAGACCCATATTAATGGTTCCACGAGTTATATAATAAATTGAATAAAAACTTAACATCAGTTCTGGACTCATAGCAAAAGTCGCAAATGTCTACTTAATACACAACTTCATTTGACCTTATGGACTACAACAAAACTACCGTGTCACTTCTTTACTTATACTTGGCGCATAAACAAGGTATGAATCACCAACAGTGTCTTAAAAGGCGTTACGTTGGAACACAGCTCAATCCTGTTGTAGGCGTAGCCCGACGAAACGCAGTGTTTGAATGTACAGTTCTTTTCCATTACTGGTGGACAGTGGATCTATAGTATTCCGCAGAACCACTGTATCCACTTCAGTTAAAGGATTTCATGTCTCGGGAACTTGGACATGAGGTAAATCTGGGGACATCAAATCATTAACACTGACTCCTCGCCATGTGACGTCCTCGGGAAATCCCCCATGGAACGCGGTGAGGGGTAGGTTAAGATAAAACATCTGAGCAGGAGTTTGATTGTTTTCTGTAGAAACGGCGTGGTTGTTATGTGCTGCGATGAATTCGCCGATACTCCTGTTTATCCTTGGAAGATAAACGGGATGCAAACAAAAAAGGTCTGTTTCATTAAGCGGATCGAGAAGCCCCTCACTTTCTAGTTGATAGAACTCTTCTCTAAAAACAGACAATTCATGCTCATTGGCAGCTCGGTTGTGGCGTTCAACGTGCTGATTGTGAACCGAGCTTCCTACTATCACAGACCTTGCCTCTTCTCCTCAGGCTTGAATCATATCACGCCATATGCCCACATTTTCTCCGCCGTGATCCATTCTCACATGAAAGGGACGTCCATACCTTTGTACAGCCTGATGGTACAATTGAAGCACAGTGCTTGCTCTGTTGTTCGTGGAGCAGGCGCCAAAAATGACGAGGCGGCTATATCCGTCGACGGCATGATGCAACACCATTCGCCATCGCACCAGCTTGTGGTTTCCGTCGATGTGCCACACATAGTTCAGGCATGGCACCGAGTAAACGCGTCTTCTTATAGGAGGATGAAAACGTCACATGGGACCATTTGGGTTGTTGTGGTGTATAGCACTCCTGACTCTTGATCTTTAAACATGGAAACCGGGAGCCCTCAGGTGACCCATAACCATCGATTCTCCAGCATTCGGATGGCTTCTCCGAATGACTTTGACTGCTTGACGAATCTCAGCCTCACTGACATCGGAAAAGCACTTGTAGTTAATGTTGTAATCGCGGATAGCTTTATATAAGGTAGGTCTAGAAACATGTAAAGCACTGGCAATTTTCGATAGAGGTATTTTTAATTTTCAGAATGCTTCTAACTGCTCTTTCCCGATGGCTGTTTTAGGCCTCCCGTTGGATCTGTAAGAAATTAACGCAATGTCAGTAGAACCCCCATTAATGTATACCTCATGTACACCTCGACTGACCATTTCTAGCCTAAGACGGGTTCGGGATACATGTGACGAGGGTGAGTTGGGAGAGGAAAGGGCAAGAAAAAAAGAAACCTGAGAGCGAAGAAATGTAGATTTTTTTTTTACAACTTGCAAGGCGATCAGTTCATGTGCTAGTCGACGGTTATAAAGGGTCCCTCCCTTAGGCCCTGTACACAAGGAGGTAGGGCTAACCCTAGTGCTAGGGTTACCATAGCAATAGGGTTACCCTAGCACTCCCACTCTTCAAGATTTTTTTGTGACATATGTGTTAACAAGGTAGATAAGCCCTGAGTGAGCGCTAAAAATACCGGTAAAACAAACAAATTGTGACTTTAGAAACATCGTAGAAGTTGACAGTTTGTTTTAGTTTAGCTTCGGAAAGAAAAAATTCTATTTTTAATTTGGGACAAAATTTTAGCAATAATTTTGTCGCGGTATTGTTTATAGTTTTGCCGTCTAATCCATCCGAAACTAATACACAATAACTAGGCTGTGTGTCTGAGATCTTAAGTGAGCTTAGGAAATGGAATGATTTGAGTGAAACTGCTAAAACTACGCAATTCAAGTGAAAATAGGTTCTGGCAATAAACTTATTATGGATTGCGTTTTTCATTTACCAGGTTCTCTGAAGCGTAACGAGCCAGACTTGTCCTGACCTTATCTGAAAGATTTTGCTTGTAAACGCGGGCTATCTTTCCCCCTCTTGCTAGGGCATACCTGCTCGTAAAATGGGCCTTTGATTTAAGCAACAGGTTTTTTAGAGAATCATGGAGAATGTTAGACTACATTCCAGTTTAGAGACAGATAACAAACGCTTATTAGGATCAAGGAACACTAACATTAAATTTGAAATACACGCTTACCTTGGCACTTGGTCCTCGTCATTTTCCACATCTTGCGAGGTTCTTACTGCTTCTTCTTGGTGAATGATAGACGAATTAACAAATTCATTTGATTAATTTTTCTACTATTACATTTTTCCAGCAGTCAGACAGGTAAATCAGTTTCTCACCTTACTTTGTGTAAAAATAGCAATCATTCGCTGTATGTTATTTCAGTATGGCTACTAAATTATAAAAGGCCCTAAAAAGGAAGTAAACACATCTAAAACTGACATGAAGCTGCGTTGTGTCACGCAATGCGCTAGACAAGCGAAAGGTCCAAAATTCCTCTTTCCCTCGTAAATATAGTCATAGCTTTCAGATTAACATGCAACCCCCTTAATTAATGATGCAGTGCAACAAGAAAGAAATAGATGAGGTGCCCCGAAAACATCAATAAAAAAAGTTTTTTGTTCATCACATCGACACACAGGTCATCACCCCGTGAAAGTGTATGCAAAACAGGAAATTTTCCAAACACATCGCTTATGTAGCTGCTTCACGAACATCAATCAGTCCGCAGGAAACATCAGCAAGGACAACAGTAACACACAAAACCTAATATATTCGCAATTTAAAACCACACGAGTCTCCAGATAAATGCAACATGATTGTGCTCCAACCGAGCACATTACATGTAACATACCTCTTGAGAAGTCCAAGTCGAATTCAAGCTCGTTGCACTTGAGGAAGAGGGCGTGCTACTGGTGCTAGTTGATGCGATTGCGGGGTGATGAGCTAGAGCCTGGTCGACAGCCCTTTGGACGGCCTCAGACACGGCAGAAGCAATCGACCTTGATACATCTTGCGACATGTTTGTGAGTTTCCCATGTCTGAGACTGAGATCGCCATGTGACTTGTCACATGTACTGGCACCTATCATGTATTAACTTAAATCATAACTTATTAAGTTAAATCATGAACGCATGATTTGAAATCAGGATTTATTATATCAAATCATGAACGCATGATTTGAAATCAGGATTTATTATATCAAATCATGAACGCATGATTTCAAATCAGGATTTATGATATCAAATCATAAACTTATGATTTCAAATCAGGATTTATTATATCAAATCATAACCTGATGGTTTGAAATCAGGATTTATTATATCAAATCATAAACTTATGATTTGAAATCAGGATTAATTATATCAAATCATAACCTTATGATTTGAAATCAGGATTTATTACATCAAATCATAAACGTATGATTTGAAATAAGGATTTATTACATCAAATCATGAACGTATGATTTGAAATCAGGATTTATTGTATCAAATCATAAACTTATGATTTAAAATCAGGATTTATTATATCAAATCATGAACGTAGGATTTGAAATCAGGATTTATTATATCAAATCATAAATGCATGATTTGAAATAAGAGTTTATTATATCAAATCAATGACGTATGATATCATGTCACAAAACTTTATTTAGTAAATAACGAAAAAAATTACAAAATTAAGCTAAATCATTTTTTTTACAAATGGCACCCCATAGAATATTGCAGTTTTATTTCACCACACACAAAAAGGATGGAAGGTGAAATTGTGTTTGTAAAAATTAAGTTCATGTGAAGAATGGCGTTTGTAACAATAGAGACCTTCAGATACCCTGGTTTTGGGTATGTGTAAGATTACGCATACCTGTACTCGGCTACACGGGAAACCAATCAAACTTGAGATACACCGGGTGACACCATTTACGATCTGCAGAAAAATGCAAGAGCTAAATCGTGTTTCGTATGCCATCTGAATATCGTCTGAAATTGGCCGAAAAATATTTTTCTATCAGATTTAATTGCTTTTTCTTTTTCTTACAATATACTACAAATATGTCTTCAACTCCAAAATGGAAAAAGCCTCGTTTACTTCTATCAGAAAGTTTTAATCAAGAAGTATCTTTTCAAGTCAACATAAAGTATTTAATTTTAATTTAGGTATTTTTCATTGTGGTTTATGGCCTATTGCATTTTAAATCTATTTGAAATGCGTCTCAACTAAACTTTGGCAAAGAGGCTACACCTCAGTCATGTGTTTTGGAAAGCAGCACGTTTAATATTTGACAGGCAAAAATTTCTTCATATTTGTACCTCAAGAAAACTTTTTCGTAGTCCCAAAACGCTTCAAATCAGAAAAACAAGTGTTTGTGCAAGAACTGGATACGATTCTAGTCTAATAAGCAAAGATAAAGACCATAAAAACTAACCCGTTTCTCCATTATTACCCAGAGCGAATTCACGTGTAGACCACTGATTACCCGGGAAAACATGTAGCTTTTACGGGAAGGACGCAATCACATCATCATTTAATGAATTCAAAATGTGCTAGCCATACCCGTGCATGAAAATCGGGGTATCTTAAGATGCCTAATTAATCAGTTGTACTCTTGCAGTGACATGTAAATAGATTTTGCATTTTGCTACATTCTGCTCCTTTATGTGTAGTTTTTTTGTTTTATATTTTACACAGGGTGGCTTTGGATCGTGCTTGCTTATTGTTTACCATGTTTACAGGAGTTCAGCATATATCAGCGTTGATCGAAATGGCACTTTTATCTCCTATTGCATTCAGTTCGGCTGGAATTTGGATTGGGATGATCATTTCGCTGGTCTAAATTAATTTGGATTGGTTTAAATTTGAATTTGATTTGGCCCATGTGAACTATGGCATCTGAACCGGGCCTCAATTAGCATGTTTTTCAGGTTTATTTAGACTGTGAGGGTTGTGATGTATATGATCGGGTTTGTGAATGCCACTTTAAGGACGTTTGCGTGAAAATTTTCCAGTCGATAGAATTTTTTAAAATTTTTACTGCAGGCAGATAATGAGTTACTTGTGCCAGAAATGCAAAAAAAAATCGGGGGTCACCGTCTTCGTTTCAGAGATAAAGCGTGTGGTAAACTATGCTGATTTGAAAAAATTGTCCCATATAATTCAGCACCGTCTGCAGGGGTTTATAGTTAAAAATATTGAAGGTGAGTCAACTGAGGCAAACGATCTTAGTCATATTTTGTAGGAGTGGGTCTGTTGTGTAAATAATTCCAAATGTTACTAATGTTTTCACAAAATTTAACCCTTTAAGAGGCATTTGAAACCGCCGCGCAGATGCTGAAAGAGCTAATAAGAAAGGAATTCGCCGGTGCATTTTTGCCAAAAATACAAACTTCTAGTCGATAGATTGTCTTCATTTTTTCCCTAAACGTAGAAAATCAGTAGAGAAAATGATCTATCGAAAGAAAAATTGGGGTCACCGTACGTCCAAGATCGTTAAATCCAGGCAAAGCTCTAGCAATGGCCATCTGCTCTATCATTTGTTTATTTTATGACTTAGCGCGCGCGCTCATGCATGACGTGGCATGTGAGTTTGCGTGCGCAGTAAGGATGGGCAGAAACAATTAGCACGAACGTCCTTAAACCATTATTTAATGTTGTGCCATTGTCCTTCAATCTAAAACCGCAAAAGTGCGAGTTCTCAGAAAGGGGTCTTTTAACCATTCAAGCATAGCCATAAGACATTAGCATCATTTTTTGCAATGCACCCAAGGGGCTCTAGCACTTATAATCATTTTATCATCAAAGGCCTACTTTGTCCAAGGATGCTTCTGTTAAATAGATTACTCTCAACAATCAAAAACAGAAAGTTATTTTTTGTTTTTAAACCCAAGAAAGTGCTTGTGCTCTAAAGGTAACCAGTTTGATATGCAAAAAGTAACACTCTCTAACTAGCTTCCTGAACATGCATCACATGAACACCGCTTTTGATTATTTCCCAGCAGTGTAGCTTGAGTGCCAGTTAAGCTAAAATTTATCAAACAAGCAACCGTCAATAACAAAACTGTCAAAGTAACAAAGGCTTAGAAAAATACTAGTGCCAAACAATGCTTCTGCTTGTCTTTTGACACTACAATTATTTTAACATCAATAGGCACGCGAAAGGACCCCAAATTTGTTATTGTCCACTTGAAGCTGCAGACAACAAAGAAGCTTTTGACCAGTCGAGAATTTTTTTGGCAACAAACCGCCAAGTCGAAAAAGGTCTATTACACAACATACATGCTTGCATCATACACAGTCAACCAAATGTGTGGGACTGGGACTGAAAAACAACGAGCACACCTGACACAAGGGTTTGACAACCACAAAATCATGGTTCTCAAAACGTTTACTGCGTTAAACATACTCATTTTTGTCGAAATATCAGAGTACTGAAGTTAATTTTTGAAAGCGAAAGAACCATTTCAGATACTTTCTTGGACAAAAACACGTGTACTGATTTGAACTGCCTGGTTTAGAGAAAGACAGGGATAATTTTCTACGCGGCTGCATATCTGATGACTACACAGATCAAAATGGGCTTGGTTTGCTTCTTCTCAAATACATGAAACTAAATTCAAAGTCTTCACTCGTGGTAAGTTTTATTTGTTATTCTTATTCTTTGTCTTTGTGACTGAATTCCAGCAACAACTGAAAAACTTTTGACAGACAGTTCCCAGAGTTTGTTTGAAATTCCTGAAATTCACTGCAAACTTGGCAATTTCATTATGTAGTTGTCGATGAATTCGTGAACTTGGAAAGGAAGTTGTGGATTTCACGCTGGACTTCTTTGGGAAAATAAGAAGTTCATTGTGAGCAAAGTTGACGCCATTTGGTGTAGCTG
>JAHPZR010020478.1:17500-30000 GCA_019787425.1 Platygyra sinensis | reverse complement strand
ATCGAGGTTCGTTATATCGAGGTTCTATTCCTTCATTTTACTGTAACTTTGGCTGGGGCGTAGAATGTCGTTCGTTAAATAGAGGTTCGTTAAATCGAGGTTCCACTGTACAACTGATAATAAAAAAAAACCGTTCGAAAACCCTGGCCACAACAGGAATAATTGATATCGGTCGATAATTTGAAGGATCACTCCTGCTTCCAGTTTTCTTAAAAAGAGGCGTGTTCTCTTCCATTTATCGGGAAAAATACCAGTGTCGATCGATTGATTGTATATCAGAGCGAAGGACCCGGGAATTAAATCTGGACATTCTCTTAGCAGTCTGACACACAATCAAGACCTGCTGCCTTTCTCTTGTATGATGTATTTAGATGGAACAAAACGTTCAACTGAGTTGCACGCTGGAAACTAAAACAACTGCCGGTTTGGTCAACAAATTTATCCAAGGAGGTGCCCACCTTATTTATATCTAGACAGTTCAGAACGGATCTTTGCGAAAAATTTACAAAAACCCTCTGCGATTTCGGTTGAATTGGTTATTCTCGCTCCATTGAGCTCAAGCTTTGCAAGTTTATGTGCGGTGTAAAACAGTCAATTCATGTACACTGTAGCGTTGTTTTGTCTAATTCTATTGTCTCAGTTGGGATCATTATTCTTGTCTGTGTTATTCTTTATGAAGTAGCTGGTGACCGTTTTACACCGCACATAATCTGCTTTATCCGATTTGAGGCGTGTCAGCTCATTGATGTCTTGCGGGAAGTTCCATTGTAAGTTTCATTGTGTAGCTTCTTTGCTGAATCGCTCCTGGATCTTTCCAAACAGTGAGTACACTATGGTTTATAGCACTGTTCTTTGATTCATGAATTTCAGACAAGCTACACTTGCAGAACAAAGCCAAACTTGTTTTGACGCCAACGAGCGTGCGAACAAGTAATTTACTTCATAGAAAATAGAACAGCTCACTTATAGCGAAAAACCGATAACAGTTTCTGTTTTGCAAAACCCTATCGCCCGTTTTAAAACAAATATTTCTGCCGTTGAGTCCTTGTTGCAAAGGAAATGAGAGCAACACTGAGTGAAGTCATGTGACTAGAAATCGACTGCAGTGGTCTCAGAGAGTTTTTTGATCCTGTTTTTTTCTGATTTCAACTTAAAGTTAAATGCATGATTCGCCAAGTAGTCAGAAGACAAACTATTAGAAATCTCTAGTTGATCGAATGAGCGATCCCTTGCCACTTCAAAGTTCGATTTCAGTTGACTTATATGCAAATTACTGGGACAACATTCCTAAACCCTCTGAGACAAGACTGCTGCAAACGAGGATGGGGAGAGAAGTTTGGAACCTTAGAGAAGCTTTAGATTTGTAATTTATCCTTTTAATTGTAGTCGGTATTTTCCAAGGAGAAAGAAACTCAAACCAAACATTGAACTTTCTAGAACTCGAAATGCAACTCTTATGACCTGTTACGCATTTCATTTACATTGTTTTATATATGTTTGTTTTTTAACTTTGCTGAAAAAAACGCATTGCTTTTAAATCTGCATGATACGCGAGCACCATACCGGCTAATAATCTTTCTATCTCTTAAGTTTACAAACACTCTCCACTATCTATGGGAACTAAACCTGTTGGGGCTTAACTATTTGCTTGCTATTTGAAGCTTTAGACGGTTTCCAATCGGCAGGCAGTTCCATCTATGTTTGTGAAAATGCCATGGGCCAAAATTCAGTCAAGCATAATTCATGTGCTCACACTGGCTAACAATGCAATACCGTATGGTGTGGAATCTCATTTCATTTTTAAGCTTTCCCGAAATCCTGTTTGCTGGGGTTCAATATTGTTGTGTAGATTTGTTCAGCAATGGTCTAAACGCTTGCTCAGGCTAAATTTTCAATGACAGCGTTCAATTCCAAAATTAAGATACGAAAAATTAGCGATTGTGGTTTACGTTCACCTGGTAGAATTTTGCAGACGACGGGAAAGAAATGTACAAAGATTCCAAACACACGTTGCAGAACATGACGTTCCAGAACTATGTTGTGCTTATCAAACCTACTTTTGGTGTCGTCGTCGTTGGTGTCGCCGTCGTGGTTTGCTAAAATGCATTTCGATATCACTACCTCCATGATTTTCAGACTTAACTATAATTAAGAATTAATTAACAATAATTTGCCAAAGGGCCAGAAGTGAACATTGGTGAGTTTTCACCCGTAGCGCGCAAGGGATACGGGTTAATAATTATAAGGCGGACTACCATCTTCATAATACGTTTGGCTAAACTCGATATTGACCGCAGATCTAGACCAGCATCAAAATCGCTTTAATCTGTACAAGCGCCGTCAGAAAGCTAGAGACAAAAAATTAAAAATCATTTGGCTTCTTCCTGCTAAAATCAAAAACTAAATCACAGCAGATTGAAGAAACATCAGATCGAATTAATATAGAGCTGTTCGGAGTTCAGTCTTCAACTGAAGGTCGATCCCGCATTTCTAAGCGCCCCCTTTTTTCCCGGCCATTTGTTGGGCTTATATAACCACCTTTGAAATTTTCGACTGCTCTCATTACGAACAGGTATAGAAAACTAGTAGATAAGCCTTGTTACAATCATTTCTGGCAGTACAATTTGAAGAACCAGAAAATGGGTCTCCAATAACCCTGTAAATAACGTTTACACGAAACTTGCTTCGCGTTTCAATGAATCATGGAAATTTTTTTGTAAAAAGTGATTTGCATGAGTAACATGTAAATAAAATGTTAACTTCCTAGAGCTGGATGAACCCTCTATAAATTATCACGCACACGAGAAAGATAGTAGGGCTGTTGCCTCAAACTCGAAGCAATTTGTTTTTGCCTCTCTTCTTTACAGAAATTTAATCCCGCGGTAACAAAGAGTTCAATACTAGCTTAATTTTTGTTAACTCGAGCTATGTTGTCATTATAAGCCGCGCCGTTTAAGAAACTCTATCACGATGTAGCGCATGCGCGAACTTGATCTGTTTTCCATGCGATAAGCGCTATTCATATCCGATTTGCCGCTAGCGTTCTTGCAAGAAACAAGTTTAAAATACAGTAATATTAAAATGTAATCTCAACAAACGAGTGCATCAAAGTGGTTGACGAAACATATTTCAATCTCATTGTATGCCATTACCGGTAACAGGTACCTTCCGATGAATGTTTCGATTGCTGTATGATTTTGCCGGTCGCGCATTTACAGGAAGAAAGATCACGTCGTTGCAAGTCAACGTACTTAACGTAATAACTGGGTATATGCCGCTGGCCCTCTCAGTACCCCTACCAGATTATAGTCTATTTTGTGGCCAATTATACACTTCATCTTACTCACTTTTGGGCAAATATGCAATTTTCGCGATCCCAACTTAGTCACTTTCTATTTATGTATGTACCTTAAATTGAAAAAGAACACATTAGTTTTTATTCACAGTACGTTTGCTAACCGTAAATATGAAGAACTGTCTTACCCCAAAAATCAGAAAATGTGCGACACCATTCTGGTAACTCTATTGAAAATGCGACCCCATGATAGTCAATCCAGCGGTGAAAATGCGATACCATCCAGCGGCAGATCCTTATCGGCAACAATGAGCTTTATTTGCATGGCCTTTAAAGATTTACAGCATTGCAAAAGCATTTTAACAGCAACAACTAGTAGTAACCACAGGTTAGAAAGTGCCGGCCTGAATGCACATGAGAGAGCTTTGGTTTAAGATGTTGGGAATGGGCAGAGAAGATAGTAATGCGTACCTTGTCTGCAAAAGAAATTGGATACGGAAAGACCACTTTATTGAAAGCATGACAGAAAATTGGTGTTACCTTCGATTCTCTCCAATTTCAGTCGTATCCCCCCTCCGGAGAGTATTGTCAAGTATTCAAGCCGGTCGCAGAGGAATGTTTATTTGCATTTGAGGCAAATTCTTTGAAAGATGGAGTCAGGACATTTATAAGGATAAAGAGAGTAATTTGGGACTGTTTGCTGGCTTTTAAGGGTGAAATTATCCAGAAGCAAGCATTATTTTTGTTTCCGTGCCGAACCTTACGCGCTGAATAATTATTATCGGGTTGTTTATACTTTCTGTCATGTTTTTTTTCTTTCGTTCTCTTTCCAAGCCCGCCGAGGTCATTTTTTCGTCTAAGTCACTTAAGGAAAGTTCGGACAAGATGTTCCCATTCAAGGTTTAGCTCTTAGGCAATGATTCTGGGAGTTTTTTGACCGAAACGTTGGCTTGTGTTGTTCGTGTTCGTGTTGCAACGTCTGCAACAGGCGATCGTGACGACGTCGTTGGGTCAAGCAATGACGCGAGGTGAGACAAAAAATTTAATTCTGGGTTTCTTCTATTTCGCTGAAATCTTAACATGATAAAGCTGGATTGTTAAGGAATAGATTGCTCTTTTGTCGATGTGTGATAGCTATTAACCCTAAAGTGTTATATCACTTCGAAGTCAGGGTTTTTGAAGAGCTTTTTGCAAAGCGTCAGCAAAGCGTGGGGTCCGGCGGGCTCTGCTCGGTCGGCTTAATCAGAGATTTTTGCTGACACTAAAGGAGAAATATTCGTAATCGGTCATTTCATTGACGATTCAAACGAATATAAATTTATATATGTTCCGAGCTCAAGTTCTAGTGAGAAAAAGCACTTTCGACGAGCGCTGGGCTTTATATTACTCCCGCGAAAGCTTGAGCCGGGGTGACAGATGCTTTGGTACACATGTGACAAACTGTCATGAAAACGTCAGCAGAACGTACTTTGATCTTCCATGTGACAGAGGCTTGCAACCCATGTGACAAACTGCTATGATTGACACATTTTTCGCATTTTGATCGTTCTTAGTTGCAGAACAAATTTTCAACTTCCGGTTTCAGCATTCCTGTTATAATCGTGGGGTGCACGCGTGATACGCAATCCGCTGGTCACTGTCAAGATTAGGGTTGCGGGCCTCTCTTGGTCCCGCAAAAAAAGTAAATCAAATAGCAATATTAAGCTTTCGATAATAAATTGTCTCGCATTTCTAAATTGCAGGATGATACGTATTGTACTAACTGCTTGTTAAGTAGTCCAGTCCCTGAACTCTCCTTTCTTCTCGCCCGATATAGGGGCTGAACCCGGGCGGGCGGAAGAAGAGTCGAGGATAACTTGCATGCGCATGCTCACAACGAACCAATCAAAAATTACTAGGTCCCAACCACGCCGCTCGCGTCAATTTGTCGCGCAGTGCCTTTTTCAGCTCGCGCTCTGAAACAAAACATTTTCTTTCACGTTGATATTGTCGTAAAAAACAAAAACGTAAAAATCGAAATATGATTTATCGTGGTCTGTACTCTTATTGACAACGAGTACGCGTCATTACTCTTTTCCCAAACATTTTTTCGTATTGGTTCTGTATGTTGAGCGATTTTGCAAAAGTTTTTGAAAGGAAAGTCTAACGCGTACAAGTAGCTCACTTGCATAATGCAGCGCGTGCACTTTCAAGTCCGAGTGGGTGTTTTCAATTGTTAACAAATCTTGGCAAAGATTTCTTTCGTTATCTTTGATATTGTGATAAAAAACACAAATTGAATGTGGTTTAGCGTGGCACTGGTGAAATTCCACTGATTTGGGATTAATTGACATGTTTTCAATCAATCTGAATGCAGAAATTGTTGCTTGTATATTATCATTCAGAAAATCACGCCACAAGCCAAATCTGGAAAGTACTTCCAAATATGGTTTTTCCCCCGATTTTTGGGGAAAAAAAGGCGGCGTTCTGAGCATGCGCATGCAAGTTATCCTAGACTCTTTTTTCGCCCGCCCGGGTTCAGCCCGTATATGGGGCGGGAAGAAAGGAGAGTTCAGGGAGTGGACTATTTGTTAAGATAATAATCAGTACAGTTCATCGGTTGGATAATTAAAGTTGAAATTGGTATGTGCTTGTGTTGAGACTATTCCTCCACAAATCGTTAATGTTAAGTCCGTTCCGCGGTTCCTGTTTTTCCATGGAGATTACGTAGACCATAATACTTCAGTAGTTTTGCTCTTCTTAATCACACGTGGGAGAAAACGCCCGTGTTTAGAACGCTTAGTTGTGAATTGTTTTTGTTTATGCCATCTCTCATCATATGGTGAGTTGTTGCATAGTTTCTGTTTCCAGTTTCGATTCGTTAGGTAATGTTTCTCATGTTTCTTAGGTTTTTACAGCTTGTCAAAAGGTAGTAATAAGATGAAAGGTCTGCATTGCTGGTTGTGATAATGTCCAACGATTCCCTACGTTGGACAGAAAGGGAATCTCGTCTTCAATATTGAGGCCACAAACAGGACAAATTCTATCACACCTCGAAATGTTGTCATACCTGCCTGTTTCGATATTAAGTCCATGATAACTTATTGTAAGTTTCACAAGTGTTTTTCTACTAGGATTTTTTCTAGTAACATCAAGATAGATCGATGGTGTATAGCTGTCTTTAAAAGCATTATAAAATTCAAGCTTTTGTGAATTGCAAAGGAAAGGTTTCCAGTGGGTAATATATTTCTTCTGCATGTGATCTACAAAATGCAGGATCTTCGTATCATCTAAATTGTCATGATTAAAATTAAAATTATTATTGTAGTAATTGAGCATCGTTATAAGATTGGTGTAAAAACAAGTTTTACCATTGCGATGAAGATCAATAGACATCACTAATGATTGTATGACTAAAGAGCTTTGTTCCGTATTTGAAGATAGCAAATGTATTACATAATTCTTTTCACTTATATCAAAGATAAGAGGATATCAGCATCATATAAAAAAGTACCCACCTTTCCCGGGTGGAAGCTCAAGAATCAGACGTTACTTTTGACAAGGGCCATCGTGACGAAATGGAAGCACCGGATCTTCTCATTGTAGAAGTTCTAATCAGCTATAAGTTGAATGAATCACCGACGAAAATAAGCAAGACAAGGCTGACTAAACAGTATGGGAACATATTTTCCACTTTTTTGAATGGCATGGCCCTTCTTTTTCAGCGACAGTGTGGGCTCACTTACTCGGTAACTGCGCCGCTATGATCACCGCGGGGGATTTCTGGCGCCGAAATACAGTCGTAAGCGGACACCCTCGGGAATTGGAAAAAGCGTCCGTTTGTAGATCAGTCCGCTTACGAGAATTATTCCCATAAGCAAATATCCAAGAAAAATATGGCAGATGACCGCTTACCGGAGCAGGTATTAATTACATGCTTTATCCGGTAGAAAAAAAAATGCTTGCTTGCTTATGCCTCTAGCTCCACTCGGGAACAAAAGGCCGCAACAGCACTCCTCCAACGGACACGGTTTTGGGAGATCCTCCTCAGCTCGATCCACGTCGTTCCGGCTGCCTTCACTTCAGCGTCCGTGCTTCTTCTCCAATTCTGTCTGGGCCTACCAACTTTTCTCTTTCCTTGGGGATTCCAGTCCAGTGCCTGTCGGGTAACGTTTGATGGAGATTTGCGCAGCATGTGGCCAATCCACCCCCATTTCCTCTACTTGATGTCTTCTTCAACTGGGGCTTGTTTTGTCGTTGCCCAAAGTTCTTTGTTTGAGATGATTTCTGGCCACCTGATGTTCAGGATGTTGCCCAGGCACCGGTTGACGAACGTTTGTAATTGGTTTCTGTTGGTCTTTGTTGTGCGCCACGTTTCGGAGCCCTATAGCATGACTGACTTGACGTCGGTGTTAAATATCCTGATTTTGTTGTGGAGTGAGAGGGCTGAAGATCGCCAGATGGGCGTGAGGGTTCTAAAGACGTGTCTGGCTTTGCTGATGCGGCTCTTGATGTCGTAGCCAAAAAAAATAGCAACTGTAAATTTTCATTGATGTCAAATGTTAACACTCGAAAAAAAAGATAAAGCATTGTACACAGCCAGGAGCCCATTACTTGGAGCCTGCAACTCCCATAATAAGTCAATACAACGGCATTTCTACAGACCAGTCTGTTTGTAGATATTTTCCCCGAGAAATAGACCAGTTCCAGTCTACATGAGCACGCTTCGGTAAGAATAAAACAGCGTGGTCTCACGTTAACATGTCGACATGACGTCGACATGTCTACATTTGTCCGTGCGTATGATTGCAATTGGTTACTAAGGTTCCTGTGGAAATCTGAATTTGAAACTGAAATATCTCATGTAAAAACTATTAAGGCTGTGGGACCATCCAGTATTCCAATTGACATGCTAAAAATATCAAAAACCTGCTTATCAAAAATCTCTGGAGATTATTTTCAATGCTTCCCTTTCAACTAGTATTGTTCCCAGTGACTTTAAAATAGCAAATTTCACCGGTACCTGTATTTAATCAATGGCTAGAGGCCACTCAACCTGGAAAATATGGATCGTTTCTAAACAGTGACAATTTTGATGCCACCGATTTGAGTTCTTAATCCGAAGGTTAAGTTAAAGTTAAAGCCCACAGGCATTGTTAAGAAATAGTGCAAAACGCAACGGTAAGAGAGTACACGAGGAGATAACACTGTTGAAAACATTCACATGCTCTATTTTCCTATTCCCCATAATGCACTCTGTTTGCCCCCCAAGTTTTGCATAAGCTATTGTTGTGAAATACTCTTCGGAATATGTATACCCCCCAAGTGCATTTCAGAACAATAGTTTACGCAAAATTTGGGGGACAAACAAAGTGAATTCACAAAGTTATCGGTCCGTTACACCGAGTTGTCTTCGTCCGAGAGACCGAGGCAATTATAAGGAAAGTGCCGTTTGTCCGATCACCAATGCAAGTAGTAGTTCTGATTTTCATATTCCTCTAATTTTTTGTTCCCTAATTTCCCAGCCATGCAGTATCAGATTTTTTTCTCTTTTTGATACCTTTTGTCATCTTACAAATTTAAAAAGAAGCGTTCAGCGTACAGTCACTATACCTCAAGGACAGCAACATGTTTCGTCTGCTCAAAAAATTTAAGCCATGTTAGGCGGCGTTAGTGCTTGGATGGGTGACCAAATACGAATACCCCGTGTTGTAATAACTTTTTCCCCCTTCCTTTTTCCAAGGCCATATTAAGGACTGCAGAGCTGCCATTCTTCCTGTAATGTCGTTTTTTCTATTTATCAAGTTTTTGTCCCTCATTTTGCCATGGCCGTATTTATGTGTGTTTATTTACATTATCGTGTAAATAAACAGCGGGACACGTCGTTCGAATTTCCCTCAATTCTCTCGACTGTTGATCTTTCAAAACATTTATGCACTTATCAACTGAAATCCCGACCCCCCCCCCCCAACCCGGGCCAAGGTGGGGATTTGACTTGACACCATTACAAATCTGAACAAACCCCCACCCTTCTGGGGCATATTGACTGGTAAAACCCCCACCTTGGTGGGGAAACCTATGTTGTTCCCTGACTGACTATCAATGATAAGTTTAATTCAAAATAACAGCCATACATACCTCAACTTTCACAAGCAAAGGGAATTGGTAGGTCCTGCAGAGTTCCTGTGAGAAAAACACAGCGAGAAAGTCAAATTACTTTAGTCAGAGGGATTAAATAAAAGCAAGATCAGGGAAACTCACCTGTCCGTAGACGTGGAAGGGAAACAGCCAGCAAACCAGAACAATTATAAATTACTGCTGTCTATCTGATCGTACTTGACGTTTTTATTTTATACCATGCAAGAACCCTGTGTAGCAAGAAAAAACATGGAGAAATTGATGTTATATTAAAATAGACTGCATAAAATAGTTCTTAGGAGCTATATTTTATATTTTGGACCCTAAAGAATGAGGAAATATAGAACTTAAGAAACCACATGGTTTTAATAAACACTAAGAAGTAGAAGAGTGTATATCTGCATTGTGTGAGAAGTTTTGTTTAAAGACAATAACATTTTCCAGTCAATGAACCATGAAAGCTCAAGGCAAAATCCCAAAGGATTAATCTAAATGATGGAATAAAGGGAAAGTAATTAGGAAACTTACCTTTCAAAACCAGATGTCGAACCAAACAACTGCACGAAATCCAGCGAGCCGCGAGCGACACCAGTGACCACGGGAAGAAATTGCCGTGAGGAAACTAGGCACGAGTCAAATCCCCACCTCGCTCCCCGACCTCGATGAATGTGTAAATGCAAATGCTGAGAAATCCCCCACCCCCACGGGCAAACCGTGCCTTCAAATGCCATAAAAATCCCCCACATTCCCCCACTTTGGCCCGGGGTGGGGGGGGGGGGGGGGGGGAAGGGATTTTAATTGATAAGTGCATTAATCACGGCTTCAATCATTCGAAAATTCATACACCTCGTCAATTTTGTGACTTTCAGAGTCTTCTTTTTCTTTTTCGACAATCGAATATGGTTAATTCTGTATGAGCGGGCACTTTCAGGAAATGAGACTTTCATAATTACAGGTAGCTTCTATTTATAAAAACTGAATAATTAACTTGATACGGTGCAACCGACCGTAAAACGTAAAACGAACCTAAACGACAGATGTTCAAAACCCGAGGGAAACTCCTATATGCAAAGGTTGAGAAATGCTTGTCGTCTCTGGTACAAATCAAAGATTCTGGTCTCATCTAGGGTGCACTCGAATAAATAATTAAAAAAACGCTCTTATTTCATTTCTGTTTTCAGGCTTGATTTCTGCTGATCTCTCGATTACGCGAGTCGGGTCTTAAAGTTCCAACGGGATCCTCTCTTGAACAATTGCTAGTAATCGAACCTATTCCGTTTTAAGTGATATCTTTTAGGGGTGTAACGAAGCTCAGGCAACTGAGTTTACAACTGAAATTACAACTAAACAGATTTAAAATGGCTTGTCATTGGCTCGGCGCTGTCAAAGAAATCTGGCTCTGCTCCAGAGGTTTTTCGCGCGGGTCACATTACAGACATGACGGACACCGGAAACCGCGCAAGAAAAACCTCTGGCACCCAAGGTACAAACCTTCCAGAAAGTCTCTGCTAACATTTCCCGTTTTATAAAAATTGCCATTATTAATGCAAAATATCAAAATGCCGCTGAATACATTAACAAAAGATAAGTCCAAACATTTTTCTGCTTGCACTGATTCGTCAAACAATAGCTCTTATCGAAGTTGAGTACGAGAAATCAGGGGACTCTCAATGAGCTTACGCCAAAACGAGGCTATCGAGTCTAGCTCGTAAAAAATTACAAGGAAACAGAGCAAGAAATTAGTAGGTAAACGACATTAAGGTGATGTTTTATCGACTTTTGAGTTTCGTTTTCCATGGTGAGGTATTGCATAGCTTTTGGGTGTCAAAATCGAAGTTCCAAAGTGGAATTGCAAAGAATTGTCATCGCATTGGCCCCCCGCTGTCAAACAAGGATTTGCGGGCACACTGGTTCGTGAAACTACGTCGAAAGAACATTCCGGTAAAAAAAACCTTCACGTCTGTAGTCAGCATTTAAAAGCTAATTGCTTCATAAAACCAATGGGAGGAGAAAGAATTCGTTTGAAGCCAACCAAAGTACGATTCCATACCGACAAAGTTTACTCTTTCCGTCGAAAAACCCAAGAAGATCGAGCATCGCTGAACACAAAGAAAACAAATATCAAGAAATTGCAGCAGCATTCAGTCTCCGAATCTATTAATTAATATTGAAAACCGTGTTAAAAACACGGATTTAAAATTTGGTTCAGATGTTGTAGATACTGAACATCTAGAAAGCAAAGATTTAGTTCACAAACCGGAGATGAAAACTGGGAATATCAACTTAAGTTAAACGATGAGAAAATGTCATGTTTACTTGATAATGAAAAACTAAAGAGCGCAAATTCAACAAAAAAGATACAAGAGCTGGAAAATCAACTTGAAAAAGAAAGAAGTGCCAGAAAGGAGCTGGAATTATTAATCGAGAAGAAAGTCTTCAAGATCAAAACTGTAAAGGAAAATGATAAGTTATTAAGATTTGACACTGGATTTGAAAAGTATGAGGTGTTTTCGATGGTTCCTGATTTTCTGGGAAGGGAGACAGCGGCTCACTTGTAATACCAAAGGACAGAAAATTTCAGTAGGAGAAATTAAGCGCAAATATAAACCTGTGCCTAGTAGGGCTTTGACTGTAGAGAATGAAATTTTCCTGATGCTTTGTCCTTGAAAAATTGCCTCACTATAAAAAGACTTCTAGATTTGGAGTGTGCCAAAGTGTAGTATACCAAATTGTTAATATCTGGTTCAAGTTTTTTTTCTTCAGATTCAAAGAACTTGATATATCTCCTTCAAGAGAGATTGCTCAACTACGCCTGCTGGAATGTTTTTGCAAAAAGTATTCAACAACTACTCTACTAATATTGATACTGCAGAGATAAACATTGAAAATTTAAACAACTCAGAGGCCCAACAAGCAACTTTTTCCGCTTCATATAAACATAGCAACACCCTGAAAGCCTTGGTTGGTATTGTATCAAAAGGGAGGATTTCATTTGTTTTAACCCTGTATGGTGGCACCTGAGAAGGAACTAACCCAAAAGCCAGGCCTTCTAGAGAACTACAGCATGGTGATGTTATAATAGCTGATA
>JAHPZR010020478.1:0-15000 GCA_019787425.1 Platygyra sinensis | reverse complement strand
ACTTGAACCATGCCAGACAATTACTTTGTATTTTTGTGGCAAGTGCAGTGCTCTGTCTTTCTTGATCACTAACCATGAGATTTCTCTTAACTCTTTTTGCCCGGTCCAGAATCCCAGACGGGGTACTCTTTAATTGAAGAAATAATTTCATTTTTATTTTGGTCAAGTTTCTCATCTGTTAGTAGACAAATGAAACCACAGTTAGGTTTCACTCGAGACCTTTTTCGAATCATTGTTCCTTTCAGATGGACGTTTTGGATCATTCAAAGGCCTGGCGTTGTTCCTTTTTTCTCTTCTATAAATACTGAGAGTCAAGCTTCCTCTTTCTCAGCTGGTTCCAAGTTTGCATGCAGCCTTCAGGTACGTATCTCAAATTCCCGGCCGTGCACACGTGAATCTCACAAATTCTTCAAGTGCATATATAACAACCTGAGCTGGTATATGTTTGCAAGAGCCACTTGGTCCTTTACCAGCTGGACAAGCACAGCTAGCAAATGTAATTTCACCTTCATGTACACCATCATTACGCAGTCCGAGTTTTACATTGTACTTTAAATTTTTCTTCATTTCAGGCCAGCGATCACATCGAAAGTGAACCTTCTATTTTCACCCCGAGCGATTTCCATGTGACCATGTTGAAATAAACCAAAAGCTTTGCTGCTGATATTCTTTTAATCTTTGTTAGGTTCATTGTCCTTAGATTTTCTTTCAATGAAGTAAGGCATGATATTTTAATTATTAAATGTAGGGACATCGCCCTTTGCGTCGACCAGTGATTCAGGGAATCATAATTGACGCCGTCTGGTCCATCGGTTTACTTGCTGCCAAGTCTTTCCACTTCTCCGTAAAATTATTCTCCCAACTATTTTTGATACAACTTATGACCCTGCGGCAAGTAAAACAGGTCGATATAGAACTTATGTTTCAAAATTCCGCTTAGGTAATGGCAATAATAAAAAGTAACAAAAAATAATTCAATCTTTTTAGCCTCGTAAGTTCGGAGGGAGCATTACCATCTTTCTCGGTCCCTTTGCGGAATGACGACCACTCTTTTAGTATTCCTTTGGTAAGATTCCCTGGGCAACTACCTGTAAGTAAATGTACTTTCTCCTCAGTGGAAAAGATGGCCGCTTCTGGAAGATTTCTAGCGGGTTGCATAAGTTTTTTTATCACTCTTTTACATAACAGCAACCAAGTCCGATCAATGTTGACCCGAAAGCCTTGCTTTGATGTTTGCTCACAGAACGACCGCTGGATCGTTTGGGTAGCGCTTGCACTCTGCAAAAAGTTATACATCGGCGAAACAGGGAGATGACTAGGGGACTGATTCCGAGAATACCTTCGCGACGTAGAGAAAGACGACAAAAACGCATCTAAACCGGTCGCTAGACACTTTAATCTGCTCAATCATTCTAATCAACATATGGCAGTCTGCTGCCTCTCCCTACATCAAGGAAGCACGGAAAGCCGCAAATCTCTAGAACAAAAATTTGGGACTTAAAATTCTGAAAAAAAATCCAGGTTTCGTTTTTCACGAAATTCGAATGTTAAGATTATGAAGTTGTATTTTGAACATTTCTGTTGCCATAAGTTTAAAAGCTCGTTTTCTCAAAACGAGTTATTGTTGCCGTTGAGAAAAGATATTTTGTGAAGGATTTGGTCAGTGGAGCTGAAATTTTCAGCATTTTTTGTTCCGAGTAAGTTCTGTAGTATAGGATGAATATGGAACTTTTTCATCCATTGTATTTTGTCGAAGTTATGGATTGAAACGTATGCTGGATTTTCGCTGTCAGATTTAAAGGAACACTGTCACGGGAGTTTTGCTGTTTTCAGCTTCATTCGTTGCTGAAATCTTTACCTGGTAACTTTACTTGTTCCCAAAATGCTCAAATGGACTAACAGAAACATATCAAACGAATGGTGGCTCAGAGAAGAAACCATAATGAGTTTCTGGCAATATTTTCAAGGAATGGCTCTAGAATTTGAAAAAACTGGCTAGTTTTTTCAAATTTCAATCTACATCCATCCTCGCCATGCTAAGTGAAAGGCAACAATAAATGGTTTTGATGTAGTGATAAAGTCCTAGGTAACAAAACTGCATCATTATTTTTGGGTTTCCACTGATGCAGGAACATATTTCGGCACTGTAAAGTAACGCTAAAATACCGTGGCGTGCCCCTTTAACTTTTCATCATTTCATGATCATGTGTCTATAACTTCTCCCAAATCTCTGTGCTAGGAGTTATCTTTTCTTAAGTAAGCCCTGGCATAGAACAGCAGGTGGCAAATTAATTCAGCCAGTGTCAGGTTACAATAAAGTTTTAGGGCACAAAATCATTTTTCCACAATTGTTTGCTCTTTAAGCTTTCTAAAAATGTAACGTTGCCATGATTTCGAATCAAATCTTAGTCGCGAAAAAACGTTTAAAAACTAGTGTGTTTTTAGATCAAGTCCCCCTTTAATCCTCATGGTATCGACGAACACTTTTTATTCAACTAATTTATTTTGTTCCTTTTCCCGTTACCAGGCACCAACCAGTAGCGTAGTTCCATCTTTCTGTATATAAACCACACACAACCCAGAATTCCTCGATTCGCTCCGACGAAGGGCTATCGCTCGAGACGTCAGCTTTCGAATCTCTTTACGCTGGCCAATTCACATTATCAACCCAGTTGATAAAACCAACTGATTATCTTGTAATACTCCCACTGACGAAGCACCACAGTTTCTTTAGAAACCTAACCCCTTTATTCGTTTGTTGTTTATCGCTGCGACCACTAACGTCTTGCCTTTATTCTTCATTCCACAGATTTCAGACCAGAAGACCAACCACAAGACGATGCAAATGCTAAAGAAACTAACCAGGGTGCTACGCCAGAAAAACGTAAGTTATTACCCAGGCAGTGGGGACTGGGTTTAGGTTTCGGCTTTCTTTTCTTTTTTCTCTCTTCTTCCTCGTTCAGTCACAAATCGCCGTCTGGTCTCTAGAGCGCATGCGTCACTTGTGCATGCTTACGGCACATGGAATTACAGAAGTTGTCGTTGTGAAAAGCTAGCTCGAATTCCATGAGTTTCATGGCGATGAATTTACATATACAAACGAACACAACGTTCGCGGTAGACCAACGCTTAAGGTCGATAAACGTTTTCGGAACTAGTCGGTCTGCGAGGCTTACGAGAGATAAATTTACGAGCGAACATTTTGAGTGAATTTATCAAGAATCATGTCATACCAAAGAAGCTCAAAACCGGGGCTATTAACTCTTCAACTTGATAAAAAGCATCTTCAGAAGCGTCTTCGTATTTTTAGACTTGATCGTGAACCAAGTAGGATCCCAGTACGAACTCATAACTTCTAAGCAACAAGAGCAGAAAGGTTAGAGAATTATTTTGTTTCTGTTGTTTACAAATGTATCTGTTTGAGTACACCTAGGTAAGACGCTCTAAGAAACTTCGTTAAGTGTAATAATGCTAAAATCTCGAACTAAACGATATTCTCTCGTTATTTTTTTGTAACAGAGTTATGAGTCTCCTGAAGAATGAAGCCCATGTAGCGAATTATTTTACATTTAAGGTGGAAGAAACTAATGTATGTTGACCGCAGCAAAACAATTCTTGGATTGTACTGTCATGCAATCCTGACGCAATAAAATAGAAAAAGATTATTCAAAAACCATTCAGTGGATATAGCCAAGAAATTGTGATGTTATAAGAGATGAATAAAGATTAAACTTGCCTAATTTTAAGTATGTGCGTTTTCCAAAACCTCAGGTATTGCTCGAAATATTTTGAACAAATTTACAGAGCCCAGTATGCGGTACATCTGGAACTTACATAGGCTATCTAGGCGACTGGTTATCTGTACTGAACAAGCAAGCATTTACAAAAGCACTTTTCCTAATACTTTAACTTCTGAATGGGTTAAAAATCACGAGATAAGTATATGTTTTTCGACAAACGCGTTCATAGCTCTATGTCACGCACCTCGATAACTCTGAAATTCAAAATGTCTCTCTTGTTTGAGAAATGAAACAACAACAACAACAACAACAACAAAAACAACAACGACAGTGGCTAAGGAAAATAGACTGAAACGTTTATAGGCTGATATAACGATCTTGAACCATTTTACGTTCTAAAGGTCCGCAAACGAGTAATAAGCTATTAATCGATTCCAAGAAATGCAATCAAACGCAGAATAGCTTGAGCACATTGATTCGATTGAATTTCGTACGACTTCAAATGCAGAACATTTAGCTCAATTGCAATATAGCTAGTGCTTCTCAGTATAACGACTGCCTGGGTAAGCGCAGCAAGGCGTCCACATGAGTCTTTTTCTTTTCCCCTATTAGTACAAATCTAGCTTTCCATTTAGCCATTCTTATCTTCGAAAAAATCAGGTTTTGTAGTCACATCAACTTCATCGGCGGCCGTTCCCTTCATTGTAATTTGTTATTTCTAATGGTTTTCACTCTAATTCTTTCTCATTCAGTCAATATCTTCGCCAAATTCAGTGTGCTCAAAATTCTTTTCTGCATAACAATATGAGAATTACTAACAGAGCTTTGTGCCAAAAACGTGACCACCTCGAAAAACATCAATAAAATCTGTCCAGCTATCTTAGTACAATCTATTAGCACCAAAATTCAGGAGGTCAATTCTAAACTTTTTAACCATTTACACCAAAGGCCCACACATGACTTGAACAATCTTAGTAAGTGCAGAGATACAATTGTCAAGGCGGCCGACAAAGGCGGCGCTTTGGTTGTTTGGAGGGCCCACCCCTACGAAAAATGAGCTTTGCGTAAACTACTTTCTGATACCTTTTTTTATGCTAAAGTCGATAAAGATCTCACTTCCACTAACCATCAAATTCTGAAGAGCACTATTAACGGCCTTATAGTCAATCAAGAATTGACGGCTACTGCTACTAATCTCATAATCACAACTCCTAGAACTTCGTGTATTTACTTTTTACCAAAAATTCACAAACCTAGCAACCCAGGCCGAGCTACCGTCTCTGCGTGTAGTTGCCCTACCGAACTCATTTCTAGCTGTTTAGACAAAATTATGACACCTATCGCCAAATCTTTACCGTCATACGTTAAAGACAGTCAACACGCACTTCAAATTTGTCGCGATTTCAATTTCCTGGACCAAGAGAAACTTATTTTCACCATGGACATTACATCTCTTTACGCCGTCACCCCTAATGGCGAAGATCTTCTAGCCCTCAAACACTTTTTGATTTACGCACTGTTAAGGAGCCAAGCTCGGAAACACTGCTCTGCTTGGCTGCACTAGCCTGAGTGTTAACACTGAACTGTTTTTCATTCGCCGACAGTTATTACAAACAAATCAATGGTGTGGCCATGGGTACCAAAATGGGACCCAGCTACGCCAATTTTTTCGTAGGCTACATTGAACACTCATTTTTCAATCAACACAACGGCCCCAAACCTGAACTCTACCGTCGCTGCATTAACGACTGTGTCGGCGCCAATTCTTCTGTCAGAGAGGAGCTCAATCAATTTATAACTGCTATTAATTCGTTTCATCTTTCCAATGCTTCTTTTGCATTAGATATTAAAGTTTCCGTCGAAGGCAACGGTTTATGCGCCAGTGTGCACTACAAAGCCACAGAACATTTTCATAGTTATTTGTTATATTCATCTTCACATCCATCAGACGTCCCATAACATGTCCATTGCTTATTCTCAGTTTATCAGACTTTGTCGCCTTTGTAGTGAGGAATCTTATTTTCCTTAAAATCAGAGGAAATGTGCGATTTCTTCGACAAACATGGCTATCCTGCCTCTGTTGTTGAAGCAGGCCATCAAAGCGCCCAACAAGTTCATCGGCAGTCAGCACTACAAACGTCTCAGAAGGAGAATAAAAAAAAAAAATTCCATTCACTCTCACATTTCACCCTCACAACCACTCAGTAAAATCTATCATTCTAAAAATCTTGAAATTAATTCAAAATTATCTCGATACTAGTAGATTTTTTTCGCAACCTGCATTAATTTCATCCAAACACGACAAAAACATAGGTACTTTTTAGTCAGATGTGCATTCCAAACGAGTGATAAGGCTGGAACTTTTAGATGCGCACACGCACGATGTAAAACATGTCGTTTCATTTGCAATTTTAAGAAATCGTAGGGACCCATGTGACCATGAAGATCACTGATCATTTTGCCTGTACCTCAGCCAATGTTATCTATGGTATAACTTGCACCCTTTGCAATAAGTTGTACATCAGCGAGACAGGGAGACGACTAGGCGATCGATTCCGAGAACAACTTCACGACGTAGAGAAGGACGACGAAAACGCATCTAAACCTGTCGCTAGACACCTTAATCTGCCCAATCATTCTGAGCAACAAATGGCAGTCCGCGGCCTCTCCCCATCGCGCACAATGCCACGACATATCCGGGACTTTTCCGCACTTTGCGGCGCTAAATTTGAAAGGCAATTAGGGAAATGTATAGAAAACAATAAAAGAAATCGATCAAAACTCGGCAAAACCGCTCGAAAATTCTTTCTTTGCGGGATAACTATTCAGTCTACAATTTAGTATTCATATGGCTTTGGTAGATAATAATAATAATAATTTACATTTCTAAAGCGCTAAAATTATAAAAATATTCTAAAGCGCTTTACAAACTATTATATAAGAATATCAAAAATATTAAACGATTAAATTTAAAAATATTAAAATGTTAAAACTATTTAAAATTTTACAACAAATTGTAAGCCAGCTTGAACAGATATGTCTTAAGCTTGGACTTAAAAATGACTACACTCTGGCTGTCTCGAATTAGATGAGAAGTCAGTAAAGAAAATGTGGCTGTTATTACGCATGTGGTTCACTGGGAAGTGTTATTTTTTTTGGCTTCAAAAGTAGCTATTTCGGCGCTCCCTTTATATGGCCTTGACTCTTTTAGAAGTAGAATTTTGAGAAGCAATGTGTGAGAAAATAAGTATTCATATGGCTTTATTTGTTTGACACTTTAAGATTACCCAGCCGAGTCTTTGCGGAATTCCGACCAATGTAAGTATTATTTTTTCCACCTTTCGTGCAACCAACTCCCGCAGCTCTTCACTCCTTTACTAAGACTTGCATGACAATAGCTCGGGCTCGCTTTGAAATTCCCGCGAGAGTTAAAACGGATCCAATTTTGAATAATTATCTCGCACAAACAATGGAAGACAATGCTCGCTCAGGCTTAAGGAGCGTTCAAGTAGAAATGTAATTAATTTTTGTTTTCCCCACCGTCGTACGAATAGAAAAGACCTATGTTGTCTTTGAAGTCCTTGATCAACGTACAGACTTAACCGGTAAACCGATCGAGTAATAGACTGTGTCTAATGAAATATTTTGACCGGTCCAGTAATATAGGGCAACGATAAAATAGATGCAAGTGTTTCGCGCACCGCACTTTCCATATGACATCGCTTTGTGGGAAAACTTTTGGCTTCCGCGCTCAAACCATTGCAAGTGTGACATGTCAAAAAAAACGAGAGAATGCCGCTGCATGCAACACGACTTTGTTGACAAAAGTCAATTGTGAAAAGCGTAAGCCGCATTTAAATAAGAGCGACAGCCGCCGATTCATTGACGAGAGCAATCGGAAATCCGAAAGCTTAATCTATGCCATTATTATTCAGTGCATTGAAAAACTGGGCACTGCAAGTGCATGTCGCGAAAGACAATAGCATTCTGCGCGATGCGACTTATAGCAGGTAGTGAAGCTGCAAAACTCTAGAACAAAAACTTATTTTTCAGATCGGCACTCTTAGTAATCCTCACGGTAGCGTTTCATTCAACTAATTTATTCTGTTGTTTTTCACGTTCCCAGGCATGCACCAGCCAAAGGCGTAGCGCTATCTTTCTGTATTATAAGCCACACACAACCCACAATTCCTCAATTCGCTCCGACAAAGGGCAAACGCTCGAAACGTCAGCTATTGAATTTCTTTACGGTGGCCAATTCTCATTATCAACCCAGTTGATAAAACCAAATTATCTAATGAAGTGCGGCTCCAGTTAGTCTGATGATGTTCCTGCAAACTTTGGCTTTGGTTGTACTACTATGGGAGAACACCAAGTTACTGGTTCGTCATCAAGTACCTTCTCAAAGATATCTTCATTTACACCCTGTTCCAGCCATTTATTTTAGAGGTTCTTGAAGGAGATATGGTACCTGTCTGGGTTTTTGCGCGACTGGAGCTGCTTGAGGTTTCGTATGGAATCGGCTTAGGATTTCACTGTTATTCCTTTTTGTCTTTTATCTTTCCAATACCTTGAAATGAGTGGCTGCATTTGGGAGTTAGATCTTCCATGTCTTGTACACCTTTCTCTTGTTTAACAGTGTTTGCGCTGTGTCCCTCCTTAAAAATTGTCAGCCCAATGGGTTTTGCGAAACAGCCATGGGTTTGAATCCTCCGGAATGGGGGTGAATGAATTCTTCCAGATGCCACGACAAATTTAGTAGCTTTCCCGCATGCCCGATTACGAATGACAGTCTGGAATTCTCCTTCGACCTCAATTTTGTGTTGCAGAGTACGCAATTTGACAGTATTGTTTGTTGAGGTATTCGGTCTATAGATAAATGACTTGAATTGGTGTTCGTCCATGATGTTAACATCAGCACCACTATCAGCCTTCATTACCACATAAACATCATTCAGCCTTACTGCAAAAGTTCGATCATTATTATCATCCTTACCAAACTCTCTTATTTCCTTGGCCTGTGACAGGTGCTCAGCAACCCGACTAAAAAAATTCGTCTTCTGAGCTTGTGGATTCAACATGTTCGGTTGTCTTCTTAATCCTTGCTTTTTTCCCCTGCCTGACTTCTGTTTTCTGGGCTTCTGGCCACCATTATTCCCAGATTTGCACAAAGGGGAGAAATGACTCCATTTATGGCACTTGTGGCATGTCTTACCAAACGGCAGGGCAATCCTTTCCTTTCTCATGAACCCCAGTCAATTCACAAAATTGACATTTATGCTTTTTGCAGGTCGCTGAGTTTGATCGAGTTCATCGCCTAGCTCTTGCTTGGGTTTTGCTGTTCAGCATAAAAACGGGTAATATCGTCACCATTGCTCTGTCCACTTAATATGTCTTTTATTTGCCTTGCAATATCCCCGTCTCACTTGGTTTGGTCAGGAATCCCCAGTCCTGCTGCTTTTTGTCTTCCACCTTAAAATTATAAAATTGACCCGTGACATTAACGACCTCTTTAAAGGACCCAAGTCGGCCGTTGATGCCATCGAAACTATTGATATTACACGGTGAGGCGAAATCGTACTGCTTTACTGTCAGTTGTATCCCATAAAGTATGTTTAATTATCTTCAAATTGATTTCTTTCTTCCTTTCGACATGCTCCGAATAACATATAACAGCCTAACTCTCTCATGTATAACAAAAGCAAAAGATGTAGCTTTTAAGTAATAACTGAAATTCTTTCCCCTCAAATAAATGGTCATTTGTTTTAAATCTCTCTTTTTACATTTTTTTCAGTGTGGGTCATTCCAAAAAAAGTTTTTACTAATCGCGGCTGCAAGTTTGATTCCTTTAGTTGGACTGATGGTGATACCAAGCAGAAACATTGACGGTAAGAGGAAAAAATATATCAGAAAAAAAAACATTTTTTAAAAACTCATTTTTCAGCTGTCAGTTAAGCGTGATCCAGATCTTTTTAAAATGGGCTATGGAGAAGTTAAACTCAGGACTAATGAAAACAAATCTTGTAGTGTGGTTTCTGGTGCCATGACCATACCATCACTCTACCTCCAATAAAACAACGAAAATGTCAGGTGAAGACAGCTGAAACATCGAGCCATACTTTATATTTTATCTTATTTTTCAGGGAGGTCACAAAATAATTCGTCATCAAACAAGATTGCCACACAAAACAGTTCTGTAAATTTTACGACAAGGGCTCGACTTCACCTTATTGTCCAGATTCCAGTGTTGAATATCACAAACGAACAAGAAAACAGCAAGGTTGTGTTAAGACAAAAGGAATACATCTACTGTCTGAGACGAAACCTGAATAGTCCACACGTAAGTTAACCTTGGTCAGCCTTCATTTGAAATTGTAACTCCCAAAAATATAATATAATATAATATATTTTATATTGCCGGGTCTTATGTGATGTTCACATATTCCAATATAAACAGTTACCTGTATTTTCGAGATTTTAGCTTCATCAGAGGCAAGACCCTCTAAGACCTTAACGCTTTAACAAAGTTGAAGCTTGACTAGCTTCGCCACGTTCATTACGCGTTCCTCCCACGCGTGTTAAAGAAACGCGTGACGAATTCTAAGAGCGACTGCCTGGGAGGCTATAGTGCAACAGGATTCTTCGTTTTGTAATAGAACAACTGTGAATTTCCAAGCTTTTTTCTGTGACGTTTAGACGGCGTAGCTGGCGGGGTTTGTAAGAGTATTTAATAGTCCATTAACATTCGATTTATAAGTGCTCCCAAAATTTTGGCGTTTGCTCGAATTGCCGCCAAAAAATTAGATAAGTGCTCGCTTGCTCTTACTCGCAAAATTTTTGCAACTGCTCCAATGCTAGGATTCTCGTTTAAATGGCAAAACTGGGAAACTTTGATGAAACATACACGCGCTTTGAATGTGTCTGGAAACATGCTTCTTTAGGTTTTCCTGACGCGCCTAAGAATTCTTCGCGATCAAGGCATCGGCAAAGCTGGAAAATCAGAGACATGAAAACATGAGGAATATTACTATTCGGAGCCTATTACCCGAAGCTTGCAACCTTCCTATTTTCGTGCAACGGCGTTTTCACAAGTAGGTTCGCCTTTGACGCTAAAACTACTGTTTCCCGAAGCTTGCTTTGTCTTTTTCGCAGTATTCTGTTCGCAGACCGTTTCGAAGATGAATTAGATTCCTCACTGTGTGATTTCCACTTTCCTGCGGATGAGGAAGACGTACGAGGTTCTTCGTATTGCAGCTTTTTTTTGAGCTACTTCTTTTCCCAGATAAAAACTGGAATTATTGCTTGAAATACTGTCAGAGCAATCAGAAGAAGATTCCTCGCACACATTCGCCATGTTTGTTTGTAAAACGTGTAATTTCATAAGGGAAAAATGGCAGAGCTACTGTAAATCTAGATAGTCATACTGATCATAATAAGGATAAAAAAACAGAGAGAAAGGAAAAAAAAATCAGTATTTATTATATGGCAAGATAGGCTTATGGTAAATCCGAGCGTTCTGATTGGTTCTTTCTTGGTCGGGTTTTCGCCATACGGACCGTTTCCATGGAAACGGTCATAAGCTGTGTATTTTTTCTGTTACCGAAAGCCGGCAAATTCAAAATTAGCAGCGAAAACTACGAAAAGAAAAAGTGTAAATACTCTCATTCTTCGCAGAGAAACTACCTAAAAGATTGATACTTTACAGAGCTAAAGAACGAGGAAGACGAACTTTTACGAAGCGAATTTTATTATCCCGAAGATCTGGAAACGTTTAATGTAGAGACTGAATCTGGCATCGGCGAAAGTCAGGAGGCCATTGACGATTTTATGAAAGAAGCAAAAATGTGCAAACACAAATAAGCAGATGGCTACTGATCTGAAAACTCTTCTCCACTAATTGTTAGGTAACGGTATGACAAATGAGAGAGTTAAAACCCTACCTGCGAAGGAGCTTGACCACTTCTTGTCCACTGAAATATTCTTTATGAAAAAATGCAGGAAACACGGACAAGAGTACAAGCCAGCAACAATTTCCAATTTTCAGCGCAGAATTGTCCAGAATGAAAAGAAGCATCGAACTGTTAACGAGAGATACGGAGGATTGACTCTAAGACTGCCTCTTCATTAGTTGTGTAAGCTTATATGTTTGAATGATTTTACAACAACCAACTTCGACATTTCTTCATCCATATTTTGTTGTGCGCAAGTTAAAATATTCCGTGCAGGATCATGCAACAGAAACCAATTTCCGAATTTCAACAAACTGCAGCTGTTGACAAACTGCAGCTGTTGAATTCCGTTACAAATCGTTCTTGAAGCCTTGTTTATACTCAACATGATTTAGGATCATTGAATTTGTTTTCAAACTCGTGGTCGCTTGTTCTTTTTGAGTTGCTCGCGTCATCAAAAACACACGGAGGAAGCCATTTGAATTCAAGTGACCGGAAGTCCGTTTTAACTTCAAACAAACAAGCACTAGTGCCATATAATAAACTACTTACTAACCTAGCTAGCTCGAGCCGTACTGGGGAATATTGGCCCTCGGTCGCTTTTGTACGGACCTCGCTACGCTCGGTCCGTACTGCCACGACCCTGGGCCAATATTCCCCAGTACGGCCCTCGCGCTCGGTTAGTAAGAAGTTAATATTTTAATTAATATTTAAGATGAGAGGAATGCTTTCGAATTCAGCTTACAGCAAAACGAAGCGGTACTTGTTGCATTTCGAATTTCAAAATTAAGAGAATTAAAAAATTTAGGACCTTGGAAACTAATAGAGAGCTTTCTTATATTGGTCGTGCATTGTGGTAAATAAAAAAACTCTGAACTTCTAGTGCCATAAGAATGCACCTGGTGTATCAACGAGAACATATTGTTAAAGCTATAAGGAAGTAAGCCAGATCTGTATTGATACATAAATTTACCTTTCCTTTGAGGTTTCACCATTTTCTAACGCGCACTGGATAGTTTCGTCCCCGCGAAAAAGTACAAGATTTTGGTGCCCCAAAGTTCATTTTCAAGCCCAGAGCCTTCGCTTTCCTGGTCAGTCATGAGCGCAAAAACTCTGGGGACGAGAATACCTCTAGTTTCGGCACGCCGACCTCTTAGGCGGGCCGAGACTACCTCTCGAGATGGTCTCGGGCCGCTTAAAGTTTTCGGCTCGCGGGCCGAAAAATTTGCTTTTACACGGCAAAAATTAAGCAGGCCGTGCCCTATATTATTGGCCCGCGTGTCAAAATTTGGGAGTGTGTTTTAAAAATGAATGTCGTGTAAATGCGCCTTATATTTGCTTATCCCAGTTGTTGTGACTAGGAGAATTTCTACTGCTATTTTTCCTCCCAGCGCACTAATCATGAGGCTACAACGGGAAATCTGATAAAACGCAGCTCGTGTTAAAATATGAAATCACCATAGGTGTGCGCATTTTCAGCACAGAGTGCATTATCGGGATGGTTTAGGGGACCTTCTGTTCGCCAAGGCACTAACGCACTAACTCGATAAAGTGTTAAATTAATTTCAATTAATGAATTATCCTTGCGGGAAAGTAAGATTGGAGGGGTAGGCACTCGAGTGCATTCCGCAAAATGTAAACATGTTGCTTACTTTTACTCTATATTGTGTCTCCGGGTCCAGCTATTTTATTAGGTCGATTAGAAATGTTTGCTTCTTGAGTAGCTTCTTGAGAGGTCTAATTTCCTTATCGACTGATTTGTTACAGGCTTATCACCAAGGGTGGATAGGCCCCTTAAAAAACAAAGTCAACAAGCACCCCTCCCCTGTCCTGCCCCGATCGCTTCGCTCGTTTTTCTGTTTCACGCTCACCGAATATTTTTTCCGTCCCTGCCAGGAACCTGTTGTCCGGCTAAATTGAACGAAACTCAAGTTAAAACACCAAAATAAATTTAAAACCGTCTTGAGAAACGGTAATTGTAGGTTATTTTAAGACCTTGAAAAAAACATACACACTATTAAGAGTGTGTCTTATCAAGTTTTTGCCCGCTCAAAATCTGCAAAGGAGAAAAGGCCTGTTGACTATCAAGGGAGTGAACGACAGGGGTGAGGAGCTGTGTGACTTCTGTATCAGAGCCGTAATTGTGCTCTGCACTATCTGAGATTGTCTCACTAGTTTCATCTGGAGATCATTTGCTCGTGCCTTGTAAACCTTGAATTTCCTTGATTTTTTCCAGGTTGAAAGAATCCACATTTTCCTTGAAAGAGACACTGATCACTATGCCATTCAGGCCCAGAATTTCCCTGACGACTGGAAATTAAGTTTTCATTTTCTTGGTCGGCGCATGCGCTACAGAGATGCCTTCCAGTACGCTTCGAACAATTTGTTACGTAAAAATGTAATGATAATGAACGCAGACTGTTATGTTGATAAAGGGTTCGAGCGAGTGGACGAAAGCATTTTAAACAGAAAAACAATGTACGCATTGACCAGGCATGAAACTCCCGAAAACGTGCGTCTCTGCAACGCCAAAGATTTCTGTGGACCGACATCACAATACAGGGGTTCCCACGATGCATTTCTATTCAGGCTTCTCGCGCCACTTCCCTCTGAACTATTAGAGAGGATTGATTACCGGCCGAACATCTTAGGTATTGAACAAGTTTTGATGTTTAACTTTCATAAGTATGCACAATTTAACATAAAGAACCCGTGTAAAATCCTTCATATTGTCCAGTATCACTGCAGTGGAATAAGAGACCAGAGAGAGCGAACTATTCAAGGCAAACGAATTGACCTGTACCTTAACATCACATCAGGAAAGTTTAGGCGGTCACCATTTTCTGGTTTGTGATGTCATTTTTTATTATGCCTTTGGCACTGTTGGAAGGAAGGTTGTCTAATAGTGTCAACCAGATTCCGGTTAAAACCCTAATACATACCAGTCACAATATCCCATCAACACTGTCTGGGTTTGTACTAGTACTGTAATTAGGTCTATTTTATTGTGATTCATGATCTCACTAATTGATTTTAAGTTAACTTGGTTATATATTATATCTTAAATTGTCGTGAATAAAGGCTTTCTTAGTCCAAACGTTGCCTTACAGTCATGTTGTGTAATTTAGGGAAGGCATCGGCATTTTTGGTGAAGCCTGTCTAAATTACGAACGTGTATACTGGGACTCAATTAGCCTTATTGAACAACGATTTTGTGATCAAAATGTTACTGCATTTACCTATGTACATGTACCTAAGCTCGATAGATACTTACTTACTGGTTGCTAATAAAAGTACAATAACACTAGTAT
>JAHPZR010020476.1:0-20000 GCA_019787425.1 Platygyra sinensis | reverse complement strand
TTGGGTCACGTGCTTTACATAGAGCGAGAGAATTTCGTTGTAGGTAAGACCTCGTGACCATGGAATGCGATGGAGGGGAGCGCCGCCATCAAGAACATAGTGAACGTTTCCTGTAGGCTCGGTTATTGGCTCATTCTTCGTTCGAGTCGAGATAGCGTCTGCCAGGACGGGCTTATTGGCCTTGCGTGGAAGGAGCGAGGAATCAAATAATGCTGGTGGATAACTGCACATCTCAAACTTGAAGAACGATTGGGGATTGTCATACTGTCCTCCAGTTGCTACAAAACTCAATCTCTGGAACAGCAACTGTGGATCTACCTGGACGTTGCCTTCAGTTAACCTCACAGCCGTCTTGCACGCAAGGGTAACTGCTTGGTCTTTCTTACGAAATGAGTAGTTGTGCGCATTTTTGCCAACCATGGAACGTAACACCTTGTCTCCCACTTCCTTGCACTTATCGACATTAACTTGCTCATCAGCAAGAACACCTGTCGCAATGCAGCGCAGTGCATGATCCTGAGAAAATGGATCTCTCTGGGAAAGGTAATCAATCAGATCAAGGGTGTCATCGTAATCCCGCAGCTTTCTTGCTTCTGTGGTTTCCTTATGCTGTTCACTTGTTTCATAGCTGTAATTAGATAAGTGAGAATATCATCACTCTGATTTGTTCTGATTGTGGTAACATAAATACAAATATAACAGTGCTGTAAAAACATGGGAATACCTAACACCAGTAAGGGTCTGCATGGCGTCGTTGACTTCTGCACAAGCTGGCATTGACATCAACCAAACAAGCCGCTGTGTCTCAGAAATCCTTTACCTCGAGTCAATCCACCGCTTGTCTTAACGCTGCGCATTAAAACTTGTTCAATCATCAAATCGGTGGAAAGCCCTGCCCAAAAGCGTGCGCCAATGAAGTCCATTCTGAAAGTTCTTGTAAATGTGTGGGTGAATTTTCTGAAGCTCATTCATCATTTGTAAGTAGATATAGGCCGATTTAGCATAAAGTCGGTGACCAGCAGCGGCAAAATAAGGAAGCATGTCATACACAGATTGGAGGTGGAGACTCCAATTTCCCGTGCGTTCGGCTTTTATGAATCTGCGTAGTATATCTACCATCTCCGTGTATGCAGTCCACAGAACAGCAGTCCGTTGATTCTTCAGGGAATAGGCCTTTTGCAACAGTTGGTCACGTGACGTGCTTTTCAAGAACACACTGATTAATCATTGGTAATGCATAATGTTATCAGAAATGGAAAGAACAGTTCCAAATAAGCTTACATGCAAATTTTCAGGTTTATATCTTTTAAGGGAGAATTTTTATGGACGTTAAAAATTAGAAGGATTTGTATGAAAAGAAGTCGCTTTGCCCTCCAGTCACGCTCCAGTGGTTTTCCATACAAATCCTTGTAATTTTGCAAGTTTTCAAGCTGCCATAAAATCTTTGCCTTTCGGTGTAAGGGCCTAGAAAATTCCAATTTTCCTAATATTTTACCCGTCTTTCTATCTCCAATGGTATATGCCGGCAGCTTCTTTGGTAGTGATTAATAACAGAAAAGGTTTCTGGAGGGCAAAGCTTCCTCGCTTCCATACAAAACCTTCTAATTTTTGCAATATTCAAATCGTCATTAAATCTCAACCTTACACGGCATTGATCTGAAAATTGGTGTCCTGGTTATTTAAAACATGCTCTTTCCAGCTCTGAAATTCATTTTGTTGTAGCTAAAAGTTAGAAATTATCGGTCACGTGACCAACTGTTGCAAAAGGCCTATTGAGCTCGTGTTTAAGCTTTCCTGAAATTCTTTGGACCACTTCTGCAGAACAAACTTCCTCTACCGTGATTTTGCCTTCTTCAAGTCGTCTTAGCATGGTTTTCGCCACCTTAATATCTTCATCAATGCGTTCGTTTCTGGATTGCGCTCGGACATCATCAAGTTGCATCTGTGAAGGAATGTCGTTTTGCGGGATACCGCCGCTAATGTGACTACTTGGCTCCTGAGCTGCACTAGCAGTCTCTGTGGGGTCAATACATGACGCCAGGGAGGTGCTTGCAGTGTCTGCAGGGTGAGTATAAGACGCAAGGGCGGTACGTGCAGTCTCTGTGGGGTCTGCATGTGAGGCCAGGGCTGTAGGATCAGTCTCTGCAAGGTCGGAATGCGACACCAGTGTGGTATGTGCGGTCTCTGCGACACGTTCAACGTCAGTGTATGGTTCCTTAATTGGAATTTAAAAGAATGAATATCAGATATAATCTATTTTTACAAAGTTGTTAACTTACTTCGGGACAGCAAATTACGAAGTAGTGTCTTATAATCAACCAATTATTTCTGTTGGTTTTACTACAGGATCTCATATTAAATGATTTAATATCACCAGGTCTATCCATTTACATACTATACCTGAACGATAGTAGCAGACTGCGAGGCAAGTCCTACGTCGGTGAGAGTACTACAGGTTGGACTAACTGCTTCGCGTTCAGCAGTTTCCGGTTCCTCTGTGCTTTTTACCGGAAGAGGCACATTGAAGGTTTTGGACGCAAGCATTGCGTTCAATGCACCGTCAACAAGAAAGTGGCCCCTGATTGCTCTTGAAACTGCTTTACCACTTAGCATGTGAATAACAGCGTTCTTTGCGTAGACTAGCTCAAGAAGCTCTTGCAGGCCCGAACCCGCCATAAGATGCCCGATGCATCCAAGAAAGCTCATCTCTATATGGAACCCACCAAGCCTCAGCACAATCGACTTAAGATCACTTCCACTAGGTTCATTCTGGATGATGTTAAGTGCCTTCCACCATAGCGGCTGGTCAAATGTTAGGATTGGAGTGAACCCATACCTCTTGGCTTGTTTGCTGACAAACGATAGAGTAGAATAAACACAGGTCATGTCTGTAGGATCCAGATCGATCATAGGAAGAAACAAAACTGAGGATTTGCCAGGGTATTGACCGTCACAAACTCTCTGCATTGTCCCAGACCATCCAGGTCGCGGAGAATGGAAAAGCGGCAAGCTTATCTTGCAAAGGAGGTCCAGGTTAGCCGTTGCGTCCGTTACCTTAAGATCCTTCAGTTCTTTATATAGCAGCTGTACGTTGTCAGCACTTGGCCCCTTGTACACGCAGACATCTATGTGTCCGGCGGCGGCTATTTCTTCTACCGTTACCTGTTTTCTTGGAACTATTTTCCTACACTGAATACCAGGAGTCATGGTGGCAATTATGCCCATGCCGTGAAAGGTTCCGGACCCGTCTAGTGTTCGTGTATTGTGATCTACATCGTCCGCGACGTGCTGAATAAAGATGTCTGGTGCATAACCGGGAATATCTGTTCCTTGATTTACTGCCGCGCTTCGTTCATACTTCTGAACAACCGTGTAGGGTGAGCAAAATCCATGTGAGCTGAGGGAGTCTATCAAAAACTTTGACGCAAAATGATGGTGCATCTGTACGCCTAATCCCAGTTGGAGAGGAGCTATGACAGCTTTAGGCCTTGCAGCCTGGATAATGGCTTGTCCAATTGATTCAAGCTTTAAACTGATATCCTTGCCTACAAAGATATTCTTCAAGAATACCTGAAGTAAGTTAGGGATGAATTCCAAAGCCTGATCAATAGAGGACATTTCTCCACTACACGGGTAGTTTGTGTTTGAAGCATCTAAGTTCTTTATGTCACTCGTGATAAGTTTGGCGGCTGTCTTCACTATCCTGGTTTTCTCTACCTCATAGTCGTCTACCTTTGGCTGTTTATAGAACTCGCTGATTATTGATGCGACTGTGCTACGGAGGGTTACGACGTTTCGATTATTCACTGTTATGATCACTATTTTCTCGCCAAAGTGTTCCTGTAACTTTTCTTTCATGTATACAGCACTGTAGGGAAGTTCCCCAGTTCCCTCGAGATACTCTTGCATCTTCCCAACGAGATCAGTTATTGTGAATTGTTCCTCGTCATTCTCTACAAGAGCCTCTGTTACTTTTAAGAACGCTTTAGATTTAACTGTGTCCGTAGGACGTCCCTTTGCACGCTTTGAATCAGCATCATTCCCATGCTTCTTCGGAATCTGTTTTCCCGTCCGAAAGTTGACACTGCACGCCTGGTGGTACACAGCGTCTGCAGCATGTAGATCTTGCGCAAACTCTAATCTCCCTCGGACCGTTTCCGCCCATTCATCATTCCTGGCTTTGCAGGCTTCTTGTATTTTATCCTGGAAGTCTTTTGTACGTACCGGGATAACATCGTAGCCTCGTTTTCGGCCCTCGTATTTCGCGGGTCGGCCACAGAAAAAGCAGTGTTCCTTAAAAACAAACGTAGATGTGGTGGAACGGCGAGCAATAGTAGTTCTTTGGTTCTGATCGACACTACTACGGCTTGCAGTTTTTTTGGACCTGATAAAATCAAGACGGCATTTCTTATGTACGCATTGGCCGGTATTCACCTGGATTGTGCACTGGTTAATTGTCTGGCTTATGCTATTAATGTTTCTACAACCCTTTTCCGTCAAAATTACCGTGAGATCTCCACTGTCTACGGACTCACTACAAAAGCAGCAATCCATGATGCATTATACTTGCGTACGTCCTTGAAGAACAAACTCCCTTGGAAGAAATCATATTAACATTCCAAATAAATACTTCGGTTTGTAAAGGATTAAGCGTTAATGTATTTACCCGCAGTTACGATCTGTAAAAATTTTGGAAGCAAGGTAAACAATCATTTGTTGATAAAAACTTGGATACAACCGACGCACAAAGCCGGAAAGCATGTTTAGCCGCGGAAGGCGTTTACCACTCATTTCATTCATGGCAGCCGCCAAACTTTCATTCGCTTTTATCAGTCGAGTATAAACAACGCTTACTGCTGCACCTCACGAAAACCAAAAAACACATCTCCATTAAAGGAACAGTCCCTGTACTGATTTAAACATCAAGGAAGATTAAAGCAATGAAAGAAATCAACATTGCCAGACTGTTTGAACTTGTTGATTGTTGTTCTGAACATGTTGAAAAGAGGTGAAACGTCTACAGTGAACTGCTCTTCGTGTTTATTTGTCACGTCTTTTGTCCATATAACGGAAACCTTTTTTTCTATGCCAGTTATGAATGACTATTTGTAGATCTTTCTTCGACGTTGTCGACAGCATTTTTTTGTGAGACTTTATTGAACAGCTTTAATATCTCTTGAGTTTGTCGAACAAGTCTTCTTACATTGCCGGCTCGGGCGCCTTTGAGTGAAAAAAGGCCTTAAAACTTTAAT
Source organism: Platygyra sinensis (assembly GCA_019787425.1). Classification (NCBI taxonomy): domain Eukaryota; kingdom Metazoa; phylum Cnidaria; class Anthozoa; order Scleractinia; family Merulinidae; genus Platygyra; species Platygyra sinensis. The sequence continues at coordinate 14,748 of JAHPZR010020476.1, read as the reverse complement.
CGTAATTTGCCTTCTTTGTCATGGACGTGTAATTCCATGATTCCTCAAAATTAGTGATCAATATCGCTTGTGTTTTCAGTTATTGTAGAAATTGCCCCCGTCGCTTCTGATAATACACTAATTACTGATCCTTATAGTTTTACTCGACCACATGCGATTGCATTAATGTGATAGAAATAAAATGTACAACGTAAATCAGACTTACCGTTTATCTCAGCACAACCCTGATATAAATTTACCAGTAGATATTGCAGAGAAACGATAAAACTCCAATATTGAATAAAACTACGTGAGTAGAAAACTTACAGACAATGTAGTGACATGAACTAAAATACTGCCAGGCGTTCAATGCTATACCGTTGGAGTCTGGGACCACTCAAATTAAATGTTTTAATCTAATTATTTTATTTTCATCTGTTAATAACATTTTTGTTCTTTATAAACATCTATTGTCGTTTCAGGATGGCTTAGAACCGCTCAAAACAACTTTATTTTGTGTTGCGATTTATTATTACTTTTCTCGAAGTGGGTACCCTGTGGCACACGCTCGAAATATTAAAAATGCTTAATCTGAGCATGTTTCCACCACACAGCGCCAAATGGAGGGGACTATCGTGTTTGCTATCCCTTCAAATCTTTGACGCAACGTGTGGCAGTTTGAAAATAGGGGTTTATTCTCGTAGATCCCCCAGTTTTTCCACCCTTCAATCACTGCCTGACTACGAACATAGACAATTATTCAAAACTTGAAAAGTATGCACGCGGCTTAGAAAATTATTCAAAACTCCAAAAATTATCGCAGCGGCTTGTGTTGAATTATGCCATAAAACTAATTCCATTTTGATGACGCGTTTTCTGTGCTCTTCTAACCCGAAGTGAAAAAGCCAACCTAAGTAGTTTAAAATAAATTGGGGGGAAATAATTTTACAGGAATTTTAAATTAATAATTTTCTTTCATTAATATAAAATGAAATTTATTATATTATATTGCTTGTGGATTAAAAGTTACCTTTTACTTAATTTGTGATGGTTGATATTTATTGTTAAGTTCCTCATGTGCAGGATTTCCACACTGCCAGACTTCCACACTGCTAGACTTCCACACTGCCAGACTTCCACACTGCCAGACTTCCACACACTGCCGACACTGCCGGACTTCCACACTTACCATCACTGTCAGACTTCCACACTTCCACACGGCCAGACTTCCTCACTTCCACACTCCACACTTCCACACTTCCACAACTTCCACACTTCCACACTTCCACCCACTTCCACACTCCACCCTTCCACACTTCCACACTTCCACACTTCCACACATCCACACTTCCCACACTCCAACAACTTCCACACTGCCGACGTCCACACCTAGACCACACTTCCACACTTCCACACTGCCACACTGCCACACTGCCACACTGCCACACTGCCACACTGCCACACTGCCACACTTCCACACTGCCACACTGCCACACTTCCACACTCCCACACTCCCACACTTCCACACATCCACACTTCCACACTGCCACACTGCCACACTTCCACACTTCCACACTGCCACACTGCCACACTGCCACACTGCCACACTTCCACACTGCCACACTGCCACACTTCCACACTCCCACACTCCCACACTTCCACACATCCACACTTCCACACTTCCACACTTCCACACTTCCACACTTCCACACTTCCACACTTCACACTTCTACACTTCCACACTTCCACACTTCCACACTTCCACACTTCCACACTTCCACACTTCCACACTGCCAGACTTCCACACTTCCACACTTCCAAACTTCCACACTTCCACACTACCAGACTTCCACACTTCCATACTTCCACACTGCCAGACTTCTACACTTCCACACTTCCACACTTTCACACTTCCACACTGCCAGACTTCCAAACTCCACACTGCCACACTGCCAGACAATGACCAATGCATTATTTTTTTGATTTTAGCTTAAAAAACTACGCGTTCCTGATTAAGCCATATTGCAACACGAATACTCCTTAAAAACGAAGAACAATTATTACAGTGACCAAAGGCTTAGCGCAACACTGAGACAAATGGAACGATACAAGAATCTCCAGTTCAATAGAAACTGGATCGTTTCGCCTGATATCCTATTTGCCCGGAGTAATTTTCCCCGACTGATGAATCCGCTTCACCCGAATTATGAAGTAGTTTCGCCCTAGCACAAAAGTGTTTGAATTTTGTAATTTGTAAAGAGATGCCAACAAACTTCAGCATTCCCAGTTCGGCTGCTAAAACTCTTGTGTGGAAGTGTGGAAGTGTGGAAGTGTGGAAGTGTGGAAGTGTGGAAGTGTGGAAGTGTGGAAGTGTGGAAGTGTGGAAGTGTGGAAGTGTGGAAGTGTGGAAGTGTGGAAGTCTGGCAGTGTGGCAGTGTGGAGTTTGGAAGTCTGGCAGTGTGGAAGTGTGAAAGTGTGGAAGTGTGGAAGTGTAGAAGTCTGGCAGTGTGGAAGTATGGAAGTGTGGAAGTCTGGTAGTGTGGAAGTGTGGAAGTTTGGAAGTGTGGAAGTGTGGAAGTCTGGCAGTGTGGAAGTGTGGAAGTGTGGAAGTGTGGAAGTGTGGAAGTGTGGAAGTGTGGAAGTGTAGAAGTGTGGAAGTGTGGAAGTGTGGAAGTGTGGAAGTGTGGAAGTGTGGAAGTGTGGAAGTGTGGATGTGTGGAAGTGTGGGAGTGTGGGAGTGTGGAAGTGTGGCAGTGTGGCAGTGTGGAAGTGTGGCAGTGTGGCAGTGTGGCAGTGTGGCAGTGTGGAAGTGTGGAAGTGTGGCAGTGTGGCAGTGTGGAAGTGTGGATGTGTGGAAGTGTGGGAGTGTGGGAGTGTGGAAGTGTGGCAGTGTGGCAGTGTGGAAGTGTGGCAGTGTGGCAGTGTGGCAGTGTGGCAGTGTGGCAGTGTGGCAGTGTGGCAGTGTGGAAGTGTGGAAGTGTGGCAGTGTGGAAGTCTGGCAGTGTGGAAGTGTGGAAGTGTGGAAGTGTGGAAGTGTGGAAGTGTGGAAGTGTGGAAGTGTGGAAGTGTGGAAGTGTGGAAGTGTGGAAGTGTGGAAGTGTGGAAGTGTGGAAGTGTGGAAGTGTGGAAGTGTGGAAGTGAGGAAGTCTGGCAGTGTGGAAGTGTGGAAGTCTGACAGTGTGGAAGTGTGGAAGTCTGGCAGTGTGGCAGTGTGGAAGTCTGGCAGTGTGGAAGTCTGGCAGTGTGGAAGTCTAGCAGTGTGGAAGTCTGGCAGTGTGGAAATCTGCACATGAGGAACTTAACAATAATATCACCATCACAAATTAAGTAAAAGGTAACTTTTAATCCACAAGCAATATAATATAATAAATTTCATTTAATATAATGAAAGAAATTATTAATTTAAAATTCCTGTAAAATTATTTCCAATTTATTTTAAACTACTTAGGTTGGCTTTTACTTCGGGTATGAAGAGCACAGAACGCGTCATCAAAATGGAATTAGTTTTATGGCATAATTCAACACAAGCCGCTGCATAATTTTGTAGTTTTGAATAATTTTCTAAGCCGCTGCATAATTTTCAAGTTTTGAATAATTTTCTATGTTCGTAGTCAGGCAGTGTGGAAGTGTGGAAAAACTGGGGGATATACGAGAAATAAACCCCAATTTTCAAAATGCACACGTTGCGTAAAAGATTTGAAGGATAGCAAACACGATAGTCTCCATTTGGCGCGTGTGGTGGAACATGCTCAGATTAAGCATTTTAATATTTCGAGCGTGTGCCACAGGGTACCCACTTCGAGAAAAGTAACAATAAATCGCAACACAAAACAAAGTTGTTTTGAGCGGTTCTAAGCCATCCTGAAACGACAATAGATGTTTATAAAGAACAAAAATGTTATTAACAGATGAAAATAAAATAATTAGATTAAAACATTTAATTTGAGTGGTCCCAGACTCCAACGGTATAGCATTGAACGCTGGCAGTATTTAGTTCATGTCACTACATTGTCTGTAAGTTTTCTACTCACGTAGTTTTATTCAATATTGGAGTTTTATCGTTTCTCTGCAATATCTACTGGTAAATTTATATCAGGGTTGTGCTGAGATAAACGGTAAGTCTGATTTACGTTGTACATTTTATTTCTATCACATTAATGCAATCGCATGTGGTCGAGTAAAACTATAAGGATCAGTAATTAGTGTATTATCAGAAGCGACGGGGGCAATTTCTACAATAACTGAAAACACAAGCGATATTGATCACTAATTTTGAGGAATCATGGAATTACACGTCCATGACAAAGAAGGCAAATTACGATTAAAGTTTTAAGGCCTTTTTTCACTCAAAGGCGCCCGAGCCGGCAATGTAAGAAGACTTGTTCGACAAACTCAAGAGATATTAAAGCTGTTCAATAAAGTCTCACAAAAAAATGCTGTCGACAACGTCGAAGAAAGATCTACAAATGTCATTCATAACTGCATAGAAAAAAAGTTTTCTTTATATGGACAAAAGACGTGACAAATAAAAACGAAGAGCAGTTCACTGTAGACGTTTCACCTCTTTTCAACATGTTCAGAACAACAATCAACAAGTTCAAACAGTCTGGCAATTTGATTTCTTTCATTGCTTTAATCTTCCTTATGTTTAAATCAGTACATGGACTGTTCCTTTAATGGGAATGTGTTTTTGTTTTCGTGAGTGCAGCAGTAAGCTTGTTTATACTCGACTGATAAAAGCGAAGAAGTTTGGCGGCTGCCATGAATGAATGAGTGGTAACGCCTTCGCGGCTAAACAGCTTCCGGCTTTGTGCGTCGGTTTATCCAAGTTTTTATCAACAAATGATTGTTACCTTGCTTCCAAAATTTTACAGATCGTACTGCGGGTAAATACATTAACGCTTAATCATTTACAAACAGAAGTATTTATTGGAATGTTAATATGATTTCTTCCAAGGGAGTTTGTTCTTCAAGGACGTACGCAAGTATAATGCATCATGGATTGCTGCTTTTGTAGTGAGTCCGTAGACAGTGGAGATCTCACGGTAATTTTGACGGAAAAGGGTTGTAGAAACATTAATAGCATAAGCCAGACAATTAACCAGTGCACAATCCAGGTGAATACCGGCCAATGCGTACATAAGAAATGCCGTCTTGATTTTATCAGGTCCAAAAAAACTGCAAGCCGTAGTAGTGTCGATCAGAACCAAAGAACTACTATTGCTCGCCGTTCCACCACATCTACGTTTGTTTTTAAGGAACACTGCTTTTTCTGTGGCCGACCCGCGAAATACGAGGGCCGAAAACGAGGCTACGATGTTATCCCGGTACGTACAAAAGACTTCCAGGATAAAATACAAGAAGCCTGCAAAGCCAGGAATGATGAATGGGCGGAAACGGTCCGAGGGAGATTAGAGTTTGCGCAAGATCTACATGCTGCAGACGCTGTGTACCACCAGGCGTGCAGTGTCAACTTTCGGACGGGAAAACAGATTCCGAAGAAGCATGGGAATGATGCTGATTCAAAGCGTGCAAAGGGACGTCCTACGGACACAGTTAAATCTAAAGCGTTCTTAAAAGTAACAGAGGCTCTTGTAGAGAATGACGAGGAACAATTCACAATAACTGATCTCGTTGGGAAGATGCAAGAGTATCTCGAGGGAACTGGGGAACTTCCCTACAGTGCTGTATACATGAAAGAAAAGTTACAGGAACACTTTGGCGAGAAAATAGTGATCATAACAGTGAATAATCGAAACGTCGTAACCCTCCGTAGCACAGTCGCATCAATAATCAGCGAGTTCTATAAACAGCCAAAGGTAGACGACTATGAGGTAGAGAAAACCAGGATAGTGAAGACAGCCGCCAAACTTATCACGAGTGACATAAAGAACTTAGATGCTTCAAACACAAACTACCCGTGTAGTGGAGAAATGTCCTCTATTGATCAGGCTTTGGAATTCATCCCTAACTTACTTCAGGTATTCTTGAAGAATATCTTTGTAGGCAAGGATATCAGTTTAAAGCTTGAATCAATTGGACAAGCCATTATCCAGGCTGCAAGGCCTAAAGCTGTCATAGCTCCTCTCCAACTGGGATTAGGCGTACAGATGCACCATCATTTTGCGTCAAAGTTTTTGATAGACTCCCTCAGCTCACATGGATTTTGCTCACCCTACACGGTTGTTCAGAAGTATGAACGAAGCGCGGCAGTAAATCAAGGAACAGATATTCCCGGTTATGCACCAGACATCTTTATTCAGCACGTCGCGGACGATGTAGATCACAATACACGAACACTAGACGGGTCCGGAACCTTTCACGGCATGGGCATAATTGCCACCATGACTCCTGGTATTCAGTGTAGGAAAATAGTTCCAAGAAAACAGGTAACGGTAGAAGAAATAGCCGCCGCCGGACACATAGATGTCTGCGTGTACAAGGGGCCAAGTGCTGACAACGTACAGCTGCTATATAAAGAACTGAAGGATCTTAAGGTAACGGACGCAACGGCTAACCTGGACCTCCTTTGCAAGATAAGCTTGCCGCTTTTCCATTCTCCGCGACCTGGATGGTCTGGGACAATGCAGAGAGTTTGTGACGGTCAATACCCTGGCAAATCCTCAGTTTTGTTTCTTCCTATGATCGATCTGGATCCTACAGACATGACCTGTGTTTATTCTACTCTATCGTTTGTCAGCAAACAAGCCAAGAGGTATGGGTTCACTCCAATCCTAACATTTGACCAGCCGCTATGGTGGAAGGCACTTAACATCATCCAGAATGAACCTAGTGGAAGTGATCTTAAGTCGATTGTGCTGAGGCTTGGTGGGTTCCATATAGAGATGAGCTTTCTTGGATGCATCGGGCATCTTATGGCGGGTTCGGGCCTGCAAGAGCTTCTTGAGCTAGTCTACGCAAAGAACGCTGTTATTCACATGCTAAGTGGTAAAGCAGTTTCAAGAGCAATCAGGGGCCACTTTCTTGTTGACGGTGCATTGAACGCAATGCTTGCGTCCAAAACCTTCAATGTGCCTCTTCCGGTAAAAAGCACAGAGGAACCGGAAACTGCTGAACGCGAAGCAGTTAGTCCAACCTGTAGTACTCTCACCGACGTAGGACTTGCCTCGCAGTCTGCTACTATCGTTCAGGTATAGTATGTAAATGGATAGACCTGGTGATATTAAATCATTTAATATGAGATCCTGTAGTAAAACCAACAGAAATAATTGGTTGATTATAAGACACTACTTCGTAATTTGCTGTCCCGAAGTAAGTTAACAACTTTGTAAAAATAGATTATATCTGATATTCATTCTTTTAAATTCCAATTAAGGAACCATACACTGACGTTGAACGTGTCGCAGAGACCGCACATACCACACTGGTGTCGCATTCCGACCTTGCAGAGACTGATCCTACAGCCCTGGCCTCACATGCAGACCCCACAGAGACTGCACGTACCGCCCTTGCGTCTTATACTCACCCTGCAGACACTGCAAGCACCTCCCTGGCGTCATGTATTGACCCCACAGAGACTGCTAGTGCAGCTCAGGAGCCAAGTAGTCACATTAGCGGCGGTATCCCGCAAAACGACATTCCTTCACAGATGCAACTTGATGATGTCCGAGCGCAATCCAGAAACGAACGCATTGATGAAGATATTAAGGTGGCGAAAACCATGCTAAGACGACTTGAAGAAGGCAAAATCACGGTAGAGGAAGTTTGTTCTGCAGATGTGGTCCAAAGATTTCAGGAAAGCTTAAACACGAGCTCAATAGGCCTTTTGCAACAGTTGGTCACGTGACCGATAATTTCTAAACTTTTAGCTACAACAAAATGAATTTCAGAGCTGGAAAGAGCATGTTTTAAATAACCAGGACACCAATTTTCAGATCAATGCCGTGTAAGGTTGAGATTTAATGACGATTTGAATATTGCAAAAATTAGAAGGTTTTGTATGGAAGCGAGGAAGCTTTGCCCTCCAGAAACCTTTTCTGTTATTAATCACTACCAAAAGAAGCTGCCGGCATATAACCATTGGAGATAGAAAGACGGGTAAAATATTAGGAAAATTGGAATTTTCTAGGCCCTTACACCGAAAGGCAAAGATTTTATGGCAGCTTGAAAACTTGCAAAATTACAAGGATTTGTATGGAAAACCACTGGAGCGTGACTGGAGGGCAAAGCGACTTCTTTTCATACAAATCCTTCTAATTTTTAACGTCCATAAAAATTCTCCCTTAAAAGATATAAACCTGAAAATTTGCATGTAAGCTTATTTGGAACTGTTCTTTCCATTTCTGATAACATTATGCATTACCAATGATTAATCAGTGTGTTCTTGAAAAGCACGTCACGTGACCAACTGTTGCAAAAGGCCTATTCCCTGAAGAATCAACGGACTGCTGTTCTGTGGACTGCATACACGGAGATGGTAGATATACTACGCAGATTCATAAAAGCCGAACGCACGGGAAATTGGAGTCTCCACCTCCAATCTGTGTATGACATGCTTCCTTATTTTGCCGCTGCTGGTCACCGACTTTATGCTAAATCGGCCTATATCTACTTACAAATGATGAATGAGCTTCAGAAAATTCACCCACACATTTACAAGAACTTTCAGAATGGACTTCATTGCGCACGCTTTTGGGCAGGGCTTTCCACCGATTTGATGATTGAACAAGTTTTAATGCGCAGCGTTAAGACAAGCGGTGGATTGACTCGAGGTAAAGGATTTCTGAGACACAGCGGCTTGTTTGGTTGATGTCAATGCCAGCTTGTGCAGAAGTCAACGACGCCATGCAGACCCTTACTGGTGTTAGGTATTCCCATGTTTTACAGCACTGTTATATTTGTATTTATGTTACCACAATCAGAACAAATCAGAGTGATGATATTCTCACTTATCTAATTACAGCTATGAAACAAGTGAACAGCATAAGGAAACCACAGAAGCAAGAAAGCTGCGGGATTACGATGACACCCTTGATCTGATTGATTACCTTTCCCAGAGAGATCCATTTTCTCAGGATCATGCACTGCGCTGCATTGCGACAGGTGTTCTTGCTGATGAGCAAGTTAATGTCGATAAGTGCAAGGAAGTGGGAGACAAGGTGTTACGTTCCATGGTTGGCAAAAATGCGCACAACTACTCATTTCGTAAGAAAGACCAAGCAGTTACCCTTGCGTGCAAGACGGCTGTGAGGTTAACTGAAGGCAACGTCCAGGTAGATCCACAGTTGCTGTTCCAGAGATTGAGTTTTGTAGCAACTGGAGGACAGTATGACAATCCCCAATCGTTCTTCAAGTTTGAGATGTGCAGTTATCCACCAGCATTATTTGATTCCTCGCTCCTTCCACGCAAGGCCAATAAGCCCGTCCTGGCAGACGCTATCTCGACTCGAACGAAGAATGAGCCAATAACCGAGCCTACAGGAAACGTTCACTATGTTCTTGATGGCGGCGCTCCCCTCCATCGCATTCCATGGTCACGAGGTCTTACCTACAACGAAATTCTCTCGCTCTATGTAAAGCACGTGACCCAAAGGTACGGCAAGGCTACGGTAGTATTTGATGGATATGAAGAAGGGCCTTCCACAAAGGACTGTGCGCATCAAAGAAGATCTGGCGTCTCTGGTCCATCCGTCAGCTTTGATGGCGACATGGTCTTGAAGCTGAAGAAGGACGTGTTTCTAAGTAATTCCGCCAACAAACAACGGCTCATAAAACTACTTGGGGAGAAACTGCAACTTTCGCGATGTAATATTATCCACTCCCCAGGAGATGCAGACCTGATGATAGTCCAAATGGCCGTTCAGTCCGCCAAGTCAATCACAACAGTCCTTGTAGGAGATGACACAGACCTCCTAGTTTTGCTCTGTCATCATGCTGATATCAGTGCTCGTGATCTGTTTTTGATTCCTCAGCCAAAGCAAAGGTCAACGACGAGAAAGATCTGGAACATCAAGAAAATTAAGGCTGCACTGGGACAGAAACTTGCGCACATATTCTTTTTGTTCACGCAATTCTAGGATGTGATACAACGTCAGGAATACATGGGATTGGCAAGGGTTTGGCTCTTAAGAAGATTATGAAGGATGCACAATTTCAGGAGCAAGCTGAGGTTTTTAGTAATGAAAATGCCACAAAGAGTGATATTATTGCAGCTGGAGAGAAGTCCCTCGTTTGTTTATACAACGGCCGGTCTGAAGAAAGTTTGGATTCGTTACGATATTCGAGATTTTGCCAGAGGATCACAACAGGGACTTCATTTTTACAACCCGAATGTCTCCCTCCTACTTCTGCAGCCGCTGTCCACCACAGCCTCAGGGTTTATCACCAGGTACAGCAGTGGAGAGGTGTTGCGCTCCCACCACAAGATTGGGGTTGGAAGCTAGTAGATGGAAGACTGCTTCCCGTAAGAACTGACCTACCAGCAGCTCACGCGTCTTTGTTAGAGATTGTTAGGTGCAATTGTAAATCTGACTGTGGCTCCCAAAGATGTTCATGCAAAAAACATGGACTGAATTGTTCGGCTGCATGTGGTACCTGTAGAGGACAGAGTTGCACGAATTCCGCCTCACCAGACCTCAGCGAAAACGATGAATAAACATCAGTACCCCTCCCGAATATGCGACGAACAGGTAGATTAACCCCCCTACCACATTTCCATCGGAATCCGCCCTCAGCATCCAGTTTGATCAGTTTAATTCGATCATTAAGTAGAGGTTACCATATAAGCCAAGAAAATGATATGCATTTAGGGACTGTTTTCTTATGAGCTGTTGAATTATGGACCAAACCCTGAGCCTGTTATGTCAAGCATCACTAGCTGCTTGAAATGTTGCACAGTCTTTTTCAGATTCACCAAAAGTGTTATGTAAGTAATAGGAAAAATACATTTGTGCTATCTAGTAGCAATATTACCACCTTTCTTGCAATTAAGTTAAATTTGTAAGTAAAAAAACATCTTTTCTCGAAGTGGTTACCCTGTGGAGAATGCATGAAATATAAAAAAATGCTTAATCTAAGCATGTTCCAACACTCGAATTTTGGGGAACTTTTAGTATGTTAGTAAGTTAACCACTTTTTATCATTTAGCGATAACAGAAATTATGTTGCATTTTGTTGGACTGAAAAACATATTTTCTCGAAGTGGGTAGCCTGTGGCATTCGCTCGAAATATTAAAATGCTTAATCTGAGCATGTTCCACCACACGAATTTTGGGGAACTTTTAGTATGTTAGTAAGTTGACCACTATCTATCATTCGGTAGTGACAAAAATTCTGTTGCAATTAGTTTGACTTCAAACCACAGGATGACTGGACTAGAATGATCTCTTGCTTTTTCGCTTCGATAACAGCGAATATGTTATCAGCAAACTGCTGCACGCTTTTATTCACATTAGCGATTTTTTCTCGAATTTTTTCACAATTCTGGTCAATTTGAAGGATTTAATTTCTCATCTGTTGTGCCATTTTCTTTTGGGATTCGATCACAGACTTCGCTTCTGCTTTTCTTTCATTGGCCGCTTCTTCCAAAAGTATTTTGACGTGGCCGTCGCCGTGAATGGTTGTTGCACAAGAATAACAGACGGGTTCTTGACAGTTCTTACAAAAAAACTCCAGTTCTTTCTTTTCGTGCCCTGGCTTTCCGCAGAATGCTGGTCGCTTTAACACGTCCTCGATGTCTTGATCTTGGAAGTCTCTCAGAGCCAACACTCGCAGGCGCGGATCCAGGGGAGGTGAAATAGGTGAATTTTCACTCCCCTTTTTCTGAGCCCCCTTCTTCTTTTTTTTTCTTCTTATCCCTCAAGTATTGAAATAATATTTTGATTTCTCTGACATTATAACAAAATTCACCCCCATTTCAAAATCCTGGATCTGCCCTTGACTCGGTGTTCTTTATTAGCTCGGATTATGTTGTGCCCAGTGATACAGTCGTCACACCAGAATGAACAACACTGAAAGCAGTACAAACTGTGGGAGCTCTTTTTGTCGCAGTTTCCACATTTGACACCTGTCGTGTTGCACTCCTGGATGGCCAAAACATCTAGCAAAGTGTTAATACGAAAGTTGGTCGGCAAGTCCTTCAGGTTTCCACTGCTAGGGACTCTACTCTCTCTTCTACATTCCGGGCATGTAATGATATCATGGCGGCCACCGTTCGTAGAATCCCGTTCAAGCAGTGAAGACAAAAACTGTGTAAACATGGCAGCTGTTTGGGATCAGTAAATGTGACCATGCACACAGAACAGGATACTTCTTCATGAAGATTGTTAAGCAAGTTTTTATATCCATGATTATTGAAAGGCGTAAAACAGAGAGTCTTTGCAGATCGAAGGGCGTACTACAATGAAGTCTTGTGATCGCGCGTCTAATAATATTAACCAATCACAGAACGTCGTTTATAGACGTGTTTGACATTTTGCGATTTCTAAGAATTGTGATCAGTTTTATGTCTTCACCTTATTTAAATACTGGTGTGTTACTGACCAATCACAGAGCGTCATCAGAGGTGTTTTCATATCACGCAACTTCTAAAAATAATTACAGGATCTGAAAATTGTGATTAGGATTCCTTGACCTTTTAAATTTGAAAGGCCATCTGATGTTTTTTAATCAGTCTATTGTGCATGGCAAAATGCATGGAACGGTTTAATAATCTAAGTGGTTTTGTGGCGCATTTAATCAGTGTATGAAACTCATGTAGCTGTAGTGACTAGGCGATGTAACCTTTGGGAAACAAAGGGTGTTAAACAGGGAACGTTGAGGGTTTAGAAGAGGCTGAGTCAAAACGTGAATGTCAATCAACATTATTAGAGCAAAGTCCGTAGGACAGAGGACTATGGGTTAGAATGTTGAAACAGATACTTCAAGTAAGGGAAAATCCTACTTCCTTTTCAAAATGTCACCTTCAGATCTTAATATTCAGACTATTTTCGTCAAATGGACACATTATGACGAAATACTAAAAAACGTTGCTGAAATCTATAAATTAAACTTTTGATTGTTAACTCAGTTCACTTCGTGTAGGGTAGCCCGGGGCGAAGATAAGCTCCCTTACAGGGTAGGTGTACCAAGTGGTTTTTAGAAATACTAAGAAATTGCCTCTTTCCCACTCCCCAAAGATTACTTTGGTGCCTATTGTGTTTTGGTCCAACGCATAATCTAAGGTTAGAGAAAGAGGCTTTTCCACAGCAACCAAAGCAAAGATGGTGTCGTTTTTTCTAGACGGCAAAATTCTGGACGAAATGGTAAGGAATAAACATCAGGAAGACTTTACTGCTCGGCTAAGAGGGCGATAATTACTTAGAACAGTGATGGGCTCCTGCTTAGAACCAAAACCGTGCTATGGAACACTGTGACCGACAAGTTTAAAAGGAACTTTTTCGTCTTCGGATTGAGGAAAATTGAAAAACAATAAATTAAAATTAATATTGTTGTGTTGTTGTTACAGTATCGCTAGTTCAATCGCTTATTAAAATTAACATTCTCTTCTACAGAAATTGTTTTGGTGTTACAAGTTATACACACTTCGACAAATTTAGACAACAACACGTATTTGGATAGCGCAAAGATAATTTTGGAGAACCCTTATATCCAAGTCAGTATTTTTATGAGCACGATCTTTATGGCGCTCACCTATTTATAATTATAAGTGAAGCTTGCTGGACTTAGCACTTTCTGTTTGGAACCGCTCGTTTTATCCACAAGGACACTTCCAGGTTAAAAAGAGGCTGAGATCAATGCAAGTTTGACATCGTACCAGTTAGGCGCTCTCGAACATAACACGAAAATAATAACCTACGTATATACCTCCCGAACATAACTCGACCAACTGGAATTAAAACTTGAATACCTAAGTTCATGCATGTGTGTTTTACTTGTTATTTGCTAATTGCGAACGTTAAGGAATAAACGAGCGTAGCGCGCGGGGGTGGGTTGGGTGGTGGGGTTTACGAGCGAGACGAGTCCTCACTCTTACGCAGTCAAGCCTTCCGTTCTTCGCTAGCGTGAAGTCTCTAGCGATACTATCCGAGTGTTGAATGATCGAATAAAAATACGAACAAAAATAGAAGACTGCGAATAGTCTAGATTCACTTACTTATAGTTAGCAAAACAAGAGCTGCACAAAATGTCACCAAGATTGCGGAAACGCGTCCGGTTTAAAGTGGACAACTCGGCCACCTACAGTCCACGCTTGTGGATCCTCTTTGGCCACTACATGTAGATATTTTAGTGTTAGTGATTTTTTTTTTTTTGTGAAAGCACGATGCAACCACTTTCCGTTTTTTTAAGTCTAATAGGTTGGGCCTTGAAAGAAAGTTTGAATTTTTCAAAATTAAAAAACCGAGTTCCTGTTGACGTTAAAGGGAAAGAAGAGAGTTTTGTTCTCCTGTTGAGATTAAAATGAAATGTGTTTACAATTACTGCGTACAATTACAATTACTTCGTTTTTTATGCGTCAATTCCGTTTCCGCCAATTTACAACCAATCATATCAATTTATCTATCGATTGCTATTGATAATCCATACCAATCGATAACCACACGAATCTTTGCCATCGATTGGTCATCGATTATCAATATCAATCGATTAATTGATATCGATTGTCATCGTTTATCGATTCCAAGGACTGGATACCTCGGATGAACTACGGCTAGTCCTGGTTTTATGGCCTTGCATTTCGAAGTGCTTTAGTTTTAAAGGAGGGGACTATAACATTTATTGAACTATTAGCATTTGATTTATTGGCCGGAT
>JAHPZR010020474.1:47500-54832 GCA_019787425.1 Platygyra sinensis | reverse complement strand
AGAGGTTCAAATAATTGAGGGATAGAGAAATCCAGATTCCACTTGACTTTTACATTGTTTTCATTTATCTCATTTCAGGTATCAAGGGTCTTTCAGAGGAGACCACAACTGGAGTTCATAATTTGTACAAAATGATAGAGAAAGGTCAACTAAAGGTTCCTGCCATCAACGTCAATGACTCTGTCACCAAGAGCAAATTTGACAACCTCTATGGAATTCGTGAATCTCTTGTTGATGGTCTCAAGAGAGCAACAGACATCATGCTTGCTGGTAAAGTCTGTGTTGTCGCCGGATACGGTGATGTTGGTAAGGGATCAGTGCAGTCCTTGAGGGGCTTTGGTGCTCGTGTTCTGGTCACTGAAATTGATCCCATCAATGCTCTGCAAGCTGCAATGGAAGGTAATAAAGCTTATTGTGGTAAATGTAAAATGATGTAAATTTAATGTCAAACACAGGGAGTGCTTGTGTGATCACCCGAGCCAGAGGCTCATGAAAAGTTGCTTGAGGATAATCCAGATTGAATTGGAATTTGGAAATGTTGGTTTTTGAGGGGAGGGGAAAACCTGAGAACCCGGAGAAAAACCTCTCGGAGCAGAGTAGAGAACCAACAACAAACTCAACCCACATATGACGCTAGGTCCAGGAATCAAACCTGGGACACATTGGTGGGAGGCGAGCTCTCTCACTACTGCGTCATCCCTGCTCCCCATTTTGCTTGTCATTGATTTAAATTAGTCAAGTAACTTACCAACTCTCCCAGATTATCCAGTATACTGTCTTTGATTCAGATCAAATCTCCATGTCTCCAGTGCATCTTGCCAAATATCCCAGATAAAATGTGAGGCACCTAAAGCCCATTTTCGTGCTGATATGGATTTTTGGTGTTTTTGTGTGACCTTGGCTCATGCTGACTTGGCCTTTGCAACTGAAAACAGTATTGATTTATTTGCATGTTCTTTGTTCAATAGGGTATGAAGTTGTCACAATGGAAGAAGCCGCCTCCCAGGGACAGATCTTTGTCACATCAACAGGGTGCAGTGGAATCATCACCTCAGAACACTTTTTGAAGATGAAGGATGATGCCATCATCTGTAATGTTGGCCATTTTGATTGTGAAATTGATGTTGCATGGCTTAACGACAATTGCAAAAAGGACTGCATAAAACCACAGGTGAATGCAACAATGTAAATGTAAATTTAATGTCAAACACAGGGAGTGTGCGCAATCACCGGAGGCAGAGGCTCGTGATAAAGTGCTTGACAATAATCTAGATCGAAGTGGAATTTGGAAATGTTGGTTTTTGAGGAGAGGGAAAAACCGGAGTACCTGGAGTAAAACCTCTTGGAGCAAGGAAGAGAATTAACCAACAACAAACAGTCTCAACCCATGATGCTGGGTCCAGGAATTGAACCCGGGGCACATTGGCACCATCCCTGCTCCCCAACCTAAATAGGAGAAACTTAAATATAATTAAATAAGAGAATTTTATAGGAGAATTGCCAGTGGTGAATGAAAATAAGTTGTGAGGAAAGTTAATCTCTTAAATAAATTAAGTCCTCTCTTTAGATGAATAAAAGTGTACTAAAGAAAATTTGCCTTCCTATCTTGTTAGGTTGACCGCTATACCCTTCCCAATGGCCGTCATGTCATTCTGCTTGCTGAAGGTCGCCTGGTAAATCTTGGATGTGCTATGGGACATCCATCATTTGTCATGAGCAATTCTTTCACCAACCAGGTCTTGGCTCAAATTGAACTTTGGACAAAGACAAAGGATTACCCCCTTGGTGTGTACATGCTTCCCAAAAAGGTAAGGGAGAATCAAAATCTGTTCCAGTTATTTTGACTTAAATTGTGGCCATAAAATTGCATAAACCAAAAAACCGGTTAGTTTAAACCCAGAAACTTTTTGGCATTGTCCAGTTAACAGGTTTTTTCAGGTTATGGCTATTGCTCATTTCGGAAATAAAATAAAGTCTTTTTCAAAAACTGACTTACTGTTGATTGCCAAGCATTTTATAGTTGCCCAATTGAAAATATCAACAGAATCAATTTCTACAATAATTATTATTATTGTAAGAAATTTGTCTTGTTTTTTTTTGTGGGTGGGGGCGGGGGAGGGGGGGGGGGGTGGGGAAAGAAGTTTTCAAATCTGTAACATAAGAACACGACCACATTGTTGTCTTAATAAATTGCATTTTTAATATTACCACATTTCTTTGTTGTTGTTTTTTTCAGCTTGATGAGGAAGTTGCCAGGCTTCATCTGAACCATCTTGGAGTCAAGATAACCACGCTAACAGACAAACAGGCAGGATATCTGGGAATTTCCTCTGAAGGACCTTACAAACCCTCTCACTACCGTTACTAAATATTCGGCTAAGGACAAAGTTGCTATAATACATGTAGGAAACCTTATAACTTATCGGACTCCAACAAATTACCACTACGTGTACTTACATACATGTGGAGACGAACGTTTATGTCAAGCACTGGAGTGAAGTGGTGCTATTTATTATTGCTTTTGCTAAAATAAACATATAAGTTCAAATGTAGCCAAGAAAGTAAACTGTTGTTCTTTTGCTTTTTAAAGAACTGACTGGAAACCATCTTGTGTGCATGTACAGTTAGGGTGTGAAAGAGTTGCCAAGATCATTCCCACAAAGTGTAACAGCAACTCTAAAAGTTTTAACTTCCACACTCCTGTTTGGATGCCACTTGATCTTATGAGATCCATGCAGAATATTTAACAGTTATTCCACGAGGATGCATTCAGGGTTCTCAGAAGAATTTTTTCACAGGCGGCCCATGACACATAACAGTTAGCGTACAGTGAGATCCAGGAGGCCAAGCCAGCCTAAAGAAAATGTTACTATCCAAATGACCAATATTTAAATGAAAAAAATGACATGTACCACAACACTGGGTTTCTAGATTATTTCCAAAACGGGCGGCTTCATTCGTCTCTTTAGGCTCGATTTCCGCCGCTCTCTCGTGTCTGGTCTACCCTCCCCGAGAAGAGTTCGGGGGAGGAGCGCTGGCTCCTTTCCCGGACAGCGGCTGGTAATCGAGCCTATCGTCGTTAGGGACTGGTCAAAAAGTACAGGGGGGGTGGGCCGGAGCATTTCAAAATGTGGTGGTTGGAAAACACATGACCCACCCCTTCCATTTGGCACAAAACTGAATGACCCACCCTTAAACGAAGGTTGAAAATCAGCATGACTATGCCATGCTGATGAGGCCTAATAAGGCAGAAACAGCTGTCCATGGCTGCCACTGCCCGGGTGATATGGTTGTGTGCATGGCAGACCGTTGGCTGGTGTTCAAGTGTGTCACTTGCTTTAATTGCTTGAAAGGAGTTACCTTAATTGTCGATTGTGTCAAATGTGTGCCAATCTCCATAAAAAAAAAAGGATGACCCACCCCTCAGGGGTAGCTGAAAATTGAACGACGATAGGCTCGATTACCAGCCGCTGTCCGGGAAAGGAGCCAGCGCTCCTCCCCCGAACTCTTCTCGGGGAGGGTAGACCAGACACGAGAGAGCGGCGGAAATCGAGCCTAAAGAGACGAATGAAGCCGCCCGTTTTGGAAATAATCTAGAAACCCAGTGTTGTGGTACATGTCATTTTTTTCATTTAAATATTGGTCATTTGGATAGTAACATTTTCTTTAGGCTGGCTTGGCCTCCTGGATCTCACTGTACGCTAACTGTTATGTGTCATGGGCCGCCTGTGAAAAAATTCTTCTGAGAACCCTGAATGCATCCTCGTGGAATAACTGTTAAATATTCTGCATGGATCTCATAAGATCAAGTGGCATCCAAACAGGAGTGTGGAAGTTAAAACTTTTAGAGTTGCTGTTACACTTTGTGGGAATGATCTTGGCAACTCTTTCACACCCTAACTGTACATGCACACAAGATGGTTTCCAGTCAGTTCTTTAAAAAGCAAAAGAACAACAGTTTACTTTCTTGGCTACATTTGAACTTATATGTTTATTTTAGCAAAAGCAATAATAAATAGCACCACTTCACTCCAGTGCTTGACATAAACGTTCGTCTCCACATGTATGTAAGTACACGTAGTGGTAATTTGTTGGAGTCCGATAAGTTATAAGGTTTCCTACATGTATTATAGCAACTTTGTCCTTAGCCGAATATTTAGTAACGGTAGTGAGAGGGTTTGTAAGGTCCTTCAGAGGAAATTCCCAGATATCCTGCCTGTTTGTCTGTTAGCGTGGTTATCTTGACTCCAAGATGGTTCAGATGAAGCCTGGCAACTTCCTCATCAAGCTGAAAAAAACAACAACAAAGAAATGTGGTAATATTAAAAATGCAATTTATTAAGACAACAATGTGGTCGTGTTCTTATGTTACAGATTTGAAAACTTCTTTCCCCACCCCCCCCCCCCTCCCCCGCCCCCACCCACAAAAAAAAACAAGACAAATTTCTTACAATAATAATAATTATTGTAGAAATTGATTCTGTTGATATTTTCAATTGGGCAACTATAAAATGCTTGGCAATCAACAGTAAGTCAGTTTTTGAAAAAGACTTTATTTTATTTCCGAAATGAGCAATAGCCATAACCTGAAAAAACCTGTTAACTGGACAATGCCAAAAAGTTTCTGGGTTTAAACTAACCGGTTTTTTGGTTTATGCAATTTTATGGCCACAATTTAAGTCAAAATAACTGGAACAGATTTTGATTCTCCCTTACCTTTTTGGGAAGCATGTACACACCAAGGGGGTAATCCTTTGTCTTTGTCCAAAGTTCAATTTGAGCCAAGACCTGGTTGGTGAAAGAATTGCTCATGACAAATGATGGATGTCCCATAGCACATCCAAGATTTACCAGGCGACCTTCAGCAAGCAGAATGACATGACGGCCATTGGGAAGGGTATAGCGGTCAACCTAACAAGATAGGAAGGCAAATTTTCTTTAGTACACTTTTATTCATCTAAAGAGAGGACTTAATTTATTTAAGAGATTAACTTTCCTCACAACTTATTTTCATTCACCACTGGCAATTCTCCTATAAAATTCTCTTATTTAATTATATTTAAGTTTCTCCTATTTAGGTTGGGGAGCAGGGATGGTGCCAATGTGCCCCGGGTTCAATTCCTGGACCCAGCATCATGGGTTGAGACTGTTTGTTGTTGGTTAATTCTCTTCCTTGCTCCAAGAGGTTTTACTCCAGGTACTCCGGTTTTTCCCTCTCCTCAAAAACCAACATTTCCAAATTCCACTTCGATCTAGATTATTGTCAAGCACTTTATCACGAGCCTCTGCCTCCGGTGATTGCGCACACTCCCTGTGTTTGACATTAAATTTACATTTACATTGTTGCATTCACCTGTGGTTTTATGCAGTCCTTTTTGCAATTGTCGTTAAGCCATGCAACATCAATTTCACAATCAAAATGGCCAACATTACAGATGATGGCATCATCCTTCATCTTCAAAAAGTGTTCTGAGGTGATGATTCCACTGCACCCTGTTGATGTGACAAAGATCTGTCCCTGGGAGGCGGCTTCTTCCATTGTGACAACTTCATACCCTATTGAACAAAGAACATGCAAATAAATCAATACTGTTTTCAGTTGCAAAGGCCAAGTCAGCATGAGCCAAGGTCACACAAAAACACCAAAAATCCATATCAGCACGAAAATGGGCTTTAGGTGCCTCACATTTTATCTGGGATATTTGGCAAGATGCACTGGAGACATGGAGATTTGATCTGAATCAAAGACAGTATACTGGATAATCTGGGAGAGTTGGTAAGTTACTTGACTAATTTAAATCAATGACAAGCAAAATGGGGAGCAGGGATGACGCAGTAGTGAGAGAGCTCGCCTCCCACCAATGTGTCCCAGGTTTGATTCCTGGACCTAGCGTCATATGTGGGTTGAGTTTGTTGTTGGTTCTCTACTCTGCTCCGAGAGGTTTTTCTCCGGGTTCTCAGGTTTTCCCCTCCCCTCAAAAACCAACATTTCCAAATTCCAATTCAATCTGGATTATCCTCAAGCAACTTTTCATGAGCCTCTGGCTCGGGTGATCACACAAGCACTCCCTGTGTTTGACATTAAATTTACATCATTTTACATTTACCACAATAAGCTTTATTACCTTCCATTGCAGCTTGCAGAGCATTGATGGGATCAATTTCAGTGACCAGAACACGAGCACCAAAGCCCCTCAAGGACTGCACTGATCCCTTACCAACATCACCGTATCCGGCGACAACACAGACTTTACCAGCAAGCATGATGTCTGTTGCTCTCTTGAGACCATCAACAAGAGATTCACGAATTCCATAGAGGTTGTCAAATTTGCTCTTGGTGACAGAGTCATTGACGTTGATGGCAGGAACCTTTAGTTGACCTTTCTCTATCATTTTGTACAAATTATGAACTCCAGTTGTGGTCTCCTCTGAAAGACCCTTGATACCTGAAATGAGATAAATGAAAACAATGTAAAAGTCAAGTGGAATCTGGATTTCTCTATCCCTCAATTATTTGAACCTCTCTATCATCCAATCATGAGTTGTTTCTGGTCCCTCCCCTCCATCATGTCAAACACTGTAATATTACTCCTAATTCCTCAAACAATGAAACCCAACTCTATAGACATTTTTGTTTGACCCTACGAAAGAGCTCGTATTTGGTCAATAAAATGAACCTGCTTATTACTGAAACTCATTAATACAGACAACGCACAACTTTTCCATGTCCCAGTGACAAACTCTGATACATCATGAACCCCGCTTTACGAAAAGTGTTAAAAAATAAAAACAACAGTAAAAGTGATTTTAGTCCAAGAGAACTGAGCAAGAAGATGTGCACAATTTCCATAAAGTAGTTTAAACTTGTTGCAGTTACAGTCACAATTACAGAAAAAACTAATGGTTAGTGCTGTTAACATTTCTGCTTGATTGCTGGTACAAATTTCTCCAAGAGTGTGATAAATGACTATTAGGTTTCTGTAGTTTGAACTTATTAAGGCTTAAGTAAAATTTAAACATTAATTTTTATTGTCTTAAAAATGTCTGCTGCAATCTTTTTATCCATAAAACATGTGTCTTTGACTTAATATCTGAGAGTTCGCTTAATACGGACACCCCAATAATACAGACACTTTGGCAATAATATGTCCCCTTGGTGTCTGTTTAAATGGGACTCTAAGTGCTATACTAGCTTTTTTAAACTAGTTTTTCATTTGCCTTGGAGGGTCAAAAAGTAAGGATTCAACTTAATATAAGTGAAATAAATAGATTTGCAGACAATCTTCAAATTTGTTGCAATTTTCTTGGAAATGGACGAGTATTTGCAGCACC
>JAHPZR010020474.1:0-42500 GCA_019787425.1 Platygyra sinensis | reverse complement strand
ACTCCCCGTGGGAACGCCATCTCGCCAATCTAGTTTGGCGCGACAGAAGCAGGACGTTTGAATCACTGCCGTGCCGTACCGTGCCGTGCCTAGACTAGCACTAGCTATCCGCGGGCCAGTCAATGGCCGTTTTTATGCTAGGGACGTTAATGTCGTCTCAGACGTTAAAGCTGTCTCGAGACAGCTTTAACGTCTAGTATAAAAACGAAAAATAAAGAAGACGCCGTTAGCGTCTGTCAACTTTAACGTCCTCTTTTAAGAGCGTCTAAACGACGCTCTTATCAGTCGCCTTTAACTTTTAGACGTTAAACCTGTCTAGTATGAAAACGTGACGCCCTTAACTGCCTGCCACGTTACCATCTAGTAGAACTGTTCGTATGTTGACGCGCTAAAAGTTGCTTGTTTCCAGTGTCGTCCGAGCGTAGAATCCAGTCTTTTTTATAAAAAAAGTAATTTTTCTTTGTTAGGCCGTGTAATTAAATGCGTCTCGTTTTTATACCAGACGCCTTTAACGTCTTAAACGTTAATGATGTCTAGACAGCTTAAACGTCTCTAGCATAAAAACGGCCAATAATATGTTAAAATGTAAATTTTAATCAGAAATAAAGATTGTCGTTGTCGTTGTTGCAATTTGGGCCTGTTATATGAGCTGGGTCAACGGGCTGGCTCGGTTTCCGAGATCTCGCCTCTTTGTAA
This sequence comes from Platygyra sinensis, assembly GCA_019787425.1. Taxonomy (NCBI): domain Eukaryota; kingdom Metazoa; phylum Cnidaria; class Anthozoa; order Scleractinia; family Merulinidae; genus Platygyra; species Platygyra sinensis. Next base: position 41,804 of record JAHPZR010020474.1, on the reverse strand, counting down.
AAATTGTGTTCATATGAGAGGCCGGGCTGGCCCAGTTACCGAGATCTCGGTAACCGGGATGAATATTATTTCTCCATATGAACAGTCCAGCCGCGGTGACCGGGACGAAATTTCTTATACAAATAGCTTCGCTTTCGCAACGTAGCGGGTAGTAAAGTTACAATGGTCCACAAACCCATGACAGTCGCGAACGATACGAGTTGACGTTCCACCTTTACGTCCGTCCGGGTTGACCGGGCTGAAATTTGGCCCATATGAACCGGCACACCACAGAATTCGTCCCGGTAAGCGAGCCAGCCCGATTACCGGGCCACAAAGTTTAGTTTTGTCCCCTCTACTATGTTCTAAGTGGTTCTTGATATTACACTGTGAACTTCAACAGACGCCATCTGTTGGTACTAGCATTAACCCAACTGGATATCATCTTACAGGCATCCATCCCAGGTAGAGGTTGGGGTCTCCTCTTTATAACCTTCCATCTGCATTTTCACGAGGCAGGGTATGGTTTTGAAACATTTACCGTGAGCAGGTCAACCGTACCTGTATAGTCTGAAGAGGGTATTTTTAGATGTAATGGAATAAAGTTACATTGAACCCTGTTTTCAAAATTAGCCCCTGATTATTTTTTAACTTCCCTTGGCGAATTTGTTGTTCAAGAAATTTACCCTCATATTTTTGAACTCTATATTTTTTAAACCAGTAATTTCCATTCCATCAGATTATTGAAGACATCTGGGTTTTACCAGCAACCCATTACTAGAAGCCTACAACTCCCATAAGGCATTGAAACGGCATTTTAACAGACCAGTCTGGGGCCGACCAGTCTACTTTTAGATATTTTCCCGCGAATTAGGCTAGTTCCAGTCTACATGAGCACGCTTCGGTAAGGATAAAACAATGCGGCCTCACGTGATCATGACATGTCAACATTAGTCCATGCTTATGATTACAACTGTTACTGAGGTTCCTGTGGGGATCTGAATTCGAGATAAATTCAAACTAAAAATAGACCGGTCTGTAAACATGGGATATGGGGTAGTTACAGGCTCCAAGTGATGGGCTCCTGGTTTTACTCTATCTGATGCAGTGAATGTACTTTTAAATATCAGAACAAAATTGTGGTGATCTGTAAATTCTGTTGAAGGTTACTGCAGATGAAGACAACTTTCTTTTCACCCTGGGAGCCAAAACAGTTTAATCTTCTGAAGAATACTATATAGGTCTTAAAAGTTAAACCACTCATGTGACCTCTATGTCTTGCAAGGCAAGAAAACCCTCGTTTACCGTTAATTTTCCCAAACGGTGAGTACCAGATAAATCCTGGATTAACCGTCCGTTTTCTAATATCGGAAAACGTTCTGTTAATTCGGCGTTTTCCTTGAGTGAACGCCAAGAAAACATGAGGCTAATTCATTGTTTTCATGCTCTTGAAAAACGCCGGTGAACACATTGTTTTCCATTGTGTTTTCTTTCGTTTTCCCGAGCGGATTAATTAGCATACGCTAAGACAGCCATTGAAATGGATAATATCTTTATTAAATTACATTGTTATCACGGAATTTGCAAGTACATTCCCTGTCTGAACAGGAGTGCCCCTTTTCAGATACAGGTTGAGGAAACACCTCAGTGATTTCTGACACTCAAACAAACAAACACCAACATTTTAAAAAGTTCATTTTTTCGTACAAAACATCACGTATAGCAGTGCTTCCTTTTAGAGGAAAGTCTCAGTGACTGGAGCACTTTCTTCCCAATTCTCTGTCTCTGGGATGGCGTCATCGAGGAACACTGTTTCCGTGGCTGCAGCGCTTTCTTCCCAATTCTCTGTCTCGAGGATGAAGTCATCGAGGAGCATTCTCTTGATTGGAGCACTTTCTTCCCAATTCTCTGTCTCTGGAATGGCGTCATCGAGGAACATTTCCGTGTTTAGAACGCCCTCTTCCCAGTTCTCTGTCTCTGGGATGACCTCATCACAGCTTAATTCTCGAGAAGCCTCCCATATTGCAAACTCATCGTCATCAAAATCCAGGATGGGAAACAGGGGCGGCTGGGGCACCGCCTTGTTCATGTCGTTCTGTGAGCGCACTCGACGCAGATTTTCTCGCCATCTTTTGGCTTGTTCTTTTGGATCACCGCTCTGCAGATCATTCCAAAAGAAGTTTGCCTTCTTTTCCATGACTCGCAGTTTTTCCTCCAGCGCTATTTTACGAATGCCACATTCACTGTAAAGAGAAACGACGTGTTTTTAATTTAAGAGAGTTTATCTTTGTACCTTGGAGTGAACAATAGTGAAATGATGTGAAGTATATATATGAAATAATCCATATTTGTACTGCGGTTGTAGATGAAAGTGAAGAGTGATCATTGCAGTAAATTTTCCAATTAAAAGAATCGGAAAGAAGAAGCCTGAAAAAATTAGGGATTCAACGGGATTCGAACCCGTGATCTCCGCGATATCGGTGCGATGCTCTACCAACTGAGCTATGAAGCCACACATCGGGAGCGAGGTCAATATATTGAGTTTATGTCTTCCCGTGCAGTGAAATGATGTGAAGTATATAATATGAAATAATTCATATTTGTACTGCGGTTGTAGATGAAAGTGAAGAGTGATCATCGCAGTAAATTTGAAGCCCTGATGTTTTTCAGGCTTCTTCTTTCCAATTGCTTAAACTGGAAAATTTACTGCGAAAATCACTCTTTACTTTCAATAGGGAATTGGCTAGAAAGTTACTTAGAGCTAGGCAGTGGTGCATTAGTTTGTTTGCGTGTGAAAGATAACTTACTGTGCATCTTACTATGATAAGATTACGAAATTAACTTAGGAAATTGAATTTTAAGACATAGGTTTCGCCTCAGATACAAGATGACTTGCAATCTCGCTCTCTGTCTACTTACAAACGCCAAAAATATCCTTCTGGTAAATCTGTTCTCTAAGAGTTTCAATAATACTCTTTTTATAGATTTGCTTTACTTAAAATTCTTGCAGTTTTCCAGTCTCTTATTAGCTTTTAAGTAGTAAAGAAGGCGGTATGGGACCTAACCAATCAGATTGCGCTATTTTGTTCACGTGACCTTCTTCATACTCACATGATCTCAGACATCAGCATTTGACGCTTTTCTAAAGCTTCCCCCAGTCTACTCTCAGTGAGTTCTACTTGAGCCATCAGATGACTTCTGGTGTTTCTCGTCATCTCTTCTTTTTCTTCTGCAGCTCTTTGTCGCTGCTTGCATAACTCTATAGTGCTCCTGTGTGCAAACATAGAAACAGTCAGCATGTCAATTTACAACGTTATATAGCCTACCCATTTCTATAAAAGTTGCGCAAAACTTGCGAATGAAGCGTACATTCTGAAGCGTTGGGGTTTTTTCGTTGCAATCAAGAAAAGATGGGGAGAAAGCGCAATGATTTTTCTTGACAATTGGATGTGAAAATGCGCGCGTCTAGGGAACAAAATTAAATCGCAATTCTTACCTTGTAGTTTGAATATCTTCTTCAATTATTCTGATTGTTTCATGCAAATTGCAGAGTTCCTTTTCCATTTTTCTCCTAGAGGAAAAACGTACGATATCTGTTATCATTATGGACAACAGCAACAAAGAACTGACGAAAAAGAATCAAACAGTTATCTATAAGGATTCTCACCTGGACGTGACTTTTCTTTGACTGGAACCAAGACAGTTTAAACGTCTTACGAATCTTAGAACACCCATTCTCACAAATTTGAGAATAAAATATCAGGAGAAAATTCAATCCGCAACAGTGGTTTTCAACTGAATGTGTCTACGTACCAGTGACCATTGTGATGTTTTACACACGACACGCGCGCGCTCGTGCTCGTGCAAGTCAAGGTGATTGCTAGTCCCAGATATTTATCTTTGACAGTCATCTTCTGTTCAAATGTTCCTTGAACGTGTATGTCGCAATTATACTCGGTTTGGAAAAATCGCTCTTTCTCCAACATTTCGTCTGGAAACCCATTTCGATTTGGAGTAGGACAAGAGTTGATGGGAGTTCTATGAAATATCACCAAATACTTTTATGGATGAATCTCCCTCCCAGCAGTGGCATATTCCCCACTCACTGTTAACTCACTTTGTTAAAGGGTGACCCCCTCCTCCTCCCCCCTCCCCGCGCCGCGTCCAGGAATTGGTTGGGTACGCTTACAGAGGATTTTTAAATTTTTAAGAGTGTCTCAATCTCAAAAACTGTCAACCGTCAGATGGCCAAAAAATTAATCGTCAACTCTCAACCATCAACCATCAAATGAGCAAGACAATATTTTATGAGAAGATTTTCGTGTTTAAATAAAGATTTGATTGATGGATGGATGGATGGATGGATTGATTGAAGACCCTTGCTTCTTGCTTTGGTTTCCACCCCAAAGTACCAAGGCATTTTTGCCTGGCTTTGTCATTTGTGTCAGCTGTCCGTTTTGGCTGCGAGTAGATCTACGAGCACGTCTGCAGGTCATGGGCAGAACCGGCAGGTATGTAGCCTCCTGCAGGCTTTCTTATACACGGCGAGTTGTCTCTCTTTTGCTGGAGAACCCGCGGGGACGAACGGCCCCGAAGCCCGCCCTACTCCTAGTCGCCCTACTCCTATTTGACTGACGAAGGGGTTATTCCCGAAACGTCTCGTTTCCTTTTATATTAGGAACATAAGCACGTTTTGGACAAAACTTTTAATTTCACAGTAATTCTAAGTGCTACACAGCATCTATTCAATTATCCTAGTCGCCTCTGTTCGTTTGCGTGACTTGCGTCCTTATGACTCGTCACGCACTCGGCTGAGAGACAGCTTCAAGTTGACGAACCCAAAGCTTAAAGGGGCTCAGTCACGTTTGAAAAGCTTAGCTAAACTTTTCAAATTCGTTGTTTGCAATCCGTGTAAAACTTCTCCATCCTTAACCATCGTTGTTCCTTTAGGGTTTATTATTATCTCTTTGATGTTTTTCTATTTTTATAAAGTGTTATTTTTAGGTTTCCTTCAATTTAACGGTTATTTTTTCGATGTTCAAAATAACTCAAAATAACTCACGATGCCGTGACTGAGCCCCTTTAAGAGACTAACAGGGATCCTTCCAAACATAAAGGAATAAAAACGAAAGGAGAGTCTAATAGTGAATAGTTTATTATTTTTTTATCCTTAAAACTCTAAATAGCTGGTTATGAAAATAGGCAAATATAAAATGTAAAAATGATTTCTTTTTTTTGTCACGTTCTTATCTGTTAATCTTTAAAGAACAAGCGCCAGTCAGGCTTCACGTCTTCTTATATCAGCAATAACCTCAGTTCATTAAAAATTTGATTTATTTCTGTTACAATACATGAATTCTTGATAGAGGGATCTTAACCGTGGACACAGCAGATGCTGTTTACACCTCATAGCTTACCCTCAGTTACTACAACAATATCTTCTTTTATTAAAAACTGGATCATTGGATAATGCAATTCGAGAGTTTTCATTGACTTAGCCATCATGGTATATAAGCCATTACATGTATACGATGATCTACAAAAATGGCGAGCGTATGCCAGTTTCTTCGGGCCTTTTTATTTTTATTGTAGTCTAGTTTTCTGTATTTTGGGGGCGTTTATAATAAAACAATTATTCCACTCGCGCTTGTTGGATATGAGATGATTATAGCCAACTCGGCGCTACGCGCCTCGTTGGCTATCTATCATCTCATATCCAACGCGCGCTCATGGAATAATTGTTAAATATATGTAATAGGTACGATGTCATGTTTAGTTTCCCAGATGCCAGAACAGTTTAGATTTTCTCCCTTTTTGCGTTGCATAATGCCAAATCAAAAGAACACCTTGCTAATCATGATGTAGAAAAATGTCAAAAAGGCAGTGACGAAATCACTGATCTGGAACAGACTTTGAACGTTAAAGAGAACTTGAAAACGTTGGGCTAAGTTTTCCAAGACACGCCAGCCATAAAGTAAATCCTTTAAAGCCAACCTTCAGAAGATCAGCCTGTCGTGGAAAACGCTCGAACACGCTTGTGAACGGTTCGGGCACATTCATCGTTTCAGTCGTGACATCATGGAGGTCTCAGTCTTCCTCGTCGACTGTCCTGTTCACATGCCCATTGACGCAGGGACTACTAACAGGGGTAATGTTATAAGACCTTGATCGTCCAACAATACAGCCCAACTCGCATGATGACACGCCAAAAGAGCTGCTGTCACTGTAATTCTCTCCCGCCTCAGGCTCCGCTCTGCGGCGCTTGAAACAGTCATTGAGCGGTGGATAAATGATGCATATTGAAGGAATAAGGGCAAACACCATGTAGATTACGTAAGCCCACGGTGGATAAGGTGGGTACTTCACTTTTGCCTGAAAACAGAAACAAACATCTCATATTGCGATGATCATTCTTCACTTTCATCTACAACCGCAGTTGAAATATGAATTATATATGAACTCAATAAATTGACCTCGCTCCCAATGTGTGGCTTCATAGCTCAGTTAACCTCTTCCAGGCGTTCAGTTAGTCAGGGCGCAGCGCAGAAAAGGGCGGGCGAAAAAATAAAAAAAAGCGTGGTGACAGGAAGCGAGGGAACGCCTGTGGGCAAACTTTAAAAGAGGTCATTCTGCCCACTTATAAACCGCCTACAGAGACCCGTAACATGACCGCCGGCTTGTGGTTTTCAGTTGCCAACCTTTCACTGAAACATGCTGACGGAAAATTTCAAACTTTGTCCATCGAACATGACCTTTTGTTAAGTTTGCCCACAGCCGTTCCCTCGCTTCCTCTCGCCGCGCTTTTTTTTTTATTTTTTCGCGTGCTGTTTTCTGCGCTGCACCATGATTAACTGAACGCCTGGAAGAGGCGCATAGCTCAGTTGGTAGATCATCACACCGGTACCGCGGAGGTCACGGGTTCGAATCCCGTTGAAGCCTTGATTTTTTCAGGCTTCTTCTTTCCAATTGCTTAAATTGGAAAATTTCCCCGGGGGGGTGTACTCCCTATAATGGCCTATACGGGGAGGCTCCGCCCGAAAGGGGTACCTTTTTCAGGCTTCAGGTATATAAAAAGGTAGGGATTTCACAAGTTGAGGTATATAAAAGGGTAGGGAAAGCGGTCATTTAGGTATTTAAAAGGGCCTTTAATTATAATACTGATTTCGAATAGACGCCCCTTATGGCTGTATCAGCTTATTTATTAAGTCTCTCTTAGTTCCTTGCCCCCAGGTGAAAATGAGAGCAAGACTTCTAAAAGAAGGTATGTGAAAGGGGTACCTTTTTTCAATAAAACGTATATAAAAGGGGTACCTTTTCTGCCAAAATGGCATATAAAAGTGTAAGGGGTTGGACCACGGGGCGGAGCCTCCCCGTATTAAATTTTCTTAAGTACCCCCCCCCCCCCCCCCGGGAAAGTGTCTTCTTCACTTTCAGTTGGAAGTTGCTGTTAGGTGATTAGCACATTTCAATGCACAATCGTTAAGGACACTTGGTGATAAATCATCTTATATATGGCATACTTGGATGTAATAAGCGGCTGTAGTATAACGTTTTGTTATAGTTCCCGGTGCTCGGCCGATACCACCAAAATAAACCTAATAGTTTTGCTCACATTGTTTACTGTGTAGTGGAGCTGATATAAACAGTGATCACAGAGCCATACTGATCCACATCGCTTTACTGCACTGATTTACCTCATCCCTGTCCCAGGCTGTGTAGGCGAACTCTCCTCGAGCTATTTGCCTGATTATTTGCACTATTCCTCCAATTATAACACTGAGTATGATTAACGGTGAAACAAACTTCCAGCAAAGCTTCCACCTGCTGTTCAATTGCTTTCCTGTCATGGCACAAAGATCTTTCGAAAACCTGCAAGAAGAGGTTAGAATTTTTTCTATTTAGATCCGGCGTTTATGGAAACGCCCAGTAGTCTTAACAAACTCTAACTTCCGTTTTAAAATGTTCATTAATGGAGAAGCTGTGTTTGTGTAAATACGGTATTGACGTAAAACATGCAGATATCCCCCACCCGGTACCCGTACCCCATTTTTTAATTATAGGCACGCAATGCGTATAGCGTGGAGCACACGCTTCGAGAAGTACATGAATGTCATGGTCGTCAAAACACTTCTTTCCTTGTTGGGTGTATAACTGGACAAACTGTGCAACAAATTCTGAGTACAGAGGCCTGTTAATAATAAAGAGCAAGCATTTCTTCGCTCACTGATTGTATGTCCCAGGAGCCCATCTCTTCTTCTTTTCATCTTAACATTTCTTAGTTCTTTCCAAAACAGAAGTCCGACGCTATCTCTTTAAGCCACCCGGAATATGGATATTACGGTATGTTTAGGAAAATTATAGTATTGGGACCAGTGCCGAACTTAAATACGTCTTCTTCTATTAATTCCATTCATTCTCATACCATTCTATTATATTCCTATTTTACCGTCAAGCTCAGAATTCGGTACATTAACACCTGAACCAGTCTCACTGGTTTCTTAAGCCGTTCAAAATTCACTTACTTGTCCATTCCATAAACAAAAGCCACGCCTATACACTCCGCCAATCCAGTGACGAGAAGAGGGATAGAACTAGCGCTGCTGATGATCTCCAATAGGTAAAAACCGGTTGATTGCACGAATAACAGGTTACTTATACACATTACTAGACAGAATATGCCTACAAGAACGGAAAAAGAGAAAAATGTGAAATTAATTAGTGAAAAGCTAATTTGCCTCATGGGGTTTAATCGGCTGACGGGTGTGCTCCAACCTCGTCCCCAGGGTCTCTCATCTTACCGCCCCCTGGAGCGAGCGAGGTTGGATATTAAAGATTGAGAACCTTTCTTGTGCACGTGGTCGTTACTGAATCGTGCTATTGCGTGAACTCAATACTTGACACTTCTGAAATTTGGGTATTCTGTAGTTGCTTATCATAATCTGATGTTTTTTAGTAAAATCAATGGCAGAGCTCAACTGTGACAGATCCTCTTTTATTGTATGAGAAGTTAGGAGAACTCTTTCGGTACCGTATATGTATAATATGTTATCTTGAAACAAAAACTTCCCATTTATCACTTCAAGGTGATAAATAGCTACTTAAACACTTGCCAGCTGACGCAGAGAAACAAATGGCGTGTATCATGTTCCCTGCTGATTCCTAATGTCCCCGCCTTCTCCTTCTCGTAGGATACAAGCTGAAGTAAAATAACATTTACATCGCGCAATGCAATTCGACTCACCACAAATCACTTCGTTTCTCCAAGTTCTTGAAAAAGTTTCATTTCTTTGCAAGTTGTAACAACTATCTCTATCATTCCCAGCATGCTCGAGGAGCTGAGCAGAAAGAGAAGCAGGTAGAAGAGACAAGACCACAGTGGTGGATAAAGGTCAGTCATCTCAGTAAATGCCTCGCTTAATCCCGCAAACCCGAGGGATACTCCTGGAGGAAGCTGAAACGGAAGCAAGGGCAATCGTATTAATCTTTGCATTGCTATTTTACTAATTTTTATTGTTGAATCCTCGGGTCAAAACATTCAAGAGAATTGGAATCGTTTGTAAAACTTAATGCAGGCATACAACATTATCAGACCGAAAAAGGATTAAAATTCAGGCTAAATTCCATCTACAACAGTAAGAATCTGCCTGCGTTGTCAGCTGATATCAACTTATCAAAGTCTTTTGAAGACAGGCTTTAAGGCGAGGGGTACACATGAATTTAAGTGAAATTTTGGTAAGTTTAAAGAGAGGTTGAAAGGGAAAAAAGGGTTATGGAACACCACCAGACAGTTGCTCGACTGCACAATGGCACCCCAGGTTGTTGGGCAACTCTTTGGAGTGTATCTACCAATTTTTAACTTCAAACTCTAATTTTAAACAACACCAAATCTTCAAAATTTCCTTTTCCATAAATTTTACTAATCCTTTGAGAAAAACTATTTATCTCCAAATATACCTAAAAATCACCAAAAAATATAAAAAACGACCCAAAACATAGATATGTGAAATGAGCATAGAGATTATTGATTGCTTGAAACGTAAACGAGATATTTGCGTTAAATTAATGACAAGATGACCCCGGCGCAGACATAAATCCTGTAATCCTCGAATGGGACGGTGGAACAAACAGCTTACGGCGAGGAAAATATCACAGAAAGAAACCATAAATGCCAAGGCTACAAGCAGGAGGCATTTCTTTCGGTTTATCGGAAGTAACTGTAAATGACAGGGAAAAGGGCGTGCCCCTCGTTTCCAGTTCGTCAATCTAAAGAGAAAGAAGGTCTGTTTGTTGTCTACTGCGTACTTTGTCGAGTCTTGAACCCGGGACTATGTGTAAAGAGGGCGACCTAATTGAGCACCACCCTCTCGCCATTCACGCCATAAGTTGTAAAATTTCATCAACGAAAAGCCTCTTTGTCTGCCTATTTTCCTCACTGTTATTGAGTTCTTGTAATTATTTCGTGGCTAGTCTACGAGTTTGCCAAGCAGAAGGGTCTCTGATGAGTCCCTTGGCCGGGAAAACATGAGTGTCGAAAGACTAGCCACGAAATTATTAGAATGTTCACAGTCCCCTATTTTTCTGTGAGATCGTAGTGTTGATCGTTGAGTTCGACGGGCTGCCATATTGGTCTCTTGATGCGCGCGAAACTGGGGAGAGTACAATATGCCCGGTGGGTAGTGGCGGTGGAGTAGATAGCGTGGGGGTAGTATAACCTGCCAACTTTTTCTGAGATATAGGCGTGAGATTTTATCCTCGGAGTGCTGGGATTTTTGAAGACGACACGATGATTTCGAAGATTCCCGAAGAAGTCCGACGTCTTCCGAAAACGTCCGAAGTATAAACGTGAGCTAGCTCTCAGCGTTTTTTCACTTTAAAAATCAGAGATCGCGAGAGGGGTATTGCCATTTATTCATTTTACACATGGTTTTCGTTCCTTACATGGGTTTGAATTAACATATTTTTGGAAATTGTGTCAAGCAAAACGGCAACAACTCACATTTTTCAATCAGGCGTGAGAAATTGGCGTGAGATCAAAGTTTTCAACCCGCAGGCGTGAGACTCACGCCTAAGGTGTGAGAGTTGGCAGGTAATAGGGTAGGGGGGCGGAAAAAATATTTTTTCCGCCCGTCGCCCACACCCTATTAACCCCACCGCCACTACACACGGGCATTTTGTACTCTCCCCAGTTTCGCGCGCATTAAGAGACCAATATGGCGGCCCATCGAACTCAACGATCGACACCTACGATCTCACGGAAAAATAGGAGACTGTGAACAGTCCTACGAAATTATCAAAAGTAACTGTCAAAGTTATTGTTACTTTTCACTTGCAGCTATTGCTACAAGTTAACATTTGACATTCGAAACTTCTACTTGGCTTATAATTAAGGTATGTTATGTATACACTAAACTTACTTGGTCGAATATTTCTCGTCTACTACACGATATTGTTTTCGTCGTATTAGTTGTGAAGCTGTTACCGGCAAGAGCATTGCCCTATCCAGTTCACATTTGTGAACTTTGTAATTAGCCTTGAAACCAAAGAATGAAAACATGATTATGCTGGCCCACAGAGAGGTTGCGCAGTTCCCCAGTGCGACCATGATTGCGTCCATGTAACAGTTGTTCCTGGGCGCGTTTCCACTGGAAAAGAGGGTTAAACTTCCGAACCCTACTCCTAACGAGTAGAAAATTTGTCCTGCAGCATCCATCCATACGACAGGGTCTTCGAGTCTTTCCCACTGTGAAATAACATATGTTTCTGGTGTAAGATACGGAATCCGCAGCTAAATGCAGGAATCGGTAAAGAAGATTTTATGATATTATATATCTGGTAGGAAGGAGGACGAAAATTGATCTCACTTTCACAGCAACAGAATTATTGAAGCTTTCAGATCTCAGCTATCAGAAACCTCGTCTCCAGGGTCTCTCATCTTTTATACCCGCTCTACTGGTAGGACGGGAAGATGAGAGATCTCTTCACGGTTACATACTGAGGGTTACATACCTCGGGAATGAAAAGTCGAGCCAGTCCTTGGGCCCAGCCATCCAGATGAACGCTAACAAAGAAAAACGTGACGAGATTGAGGACGATGAAAATAAGAACCACGAGCAACATCTGTAGAAAAATTCAGATTGATATTATGATACAAGCACACATCAGTAACCTGGCTGTTATCTGGTGAGTATAGTGACATCCTGTATGCAAGCTTCCTTTTTTATTAGTTTTCGTACAAAATATGCCCAATGTAAACCATCTTCCATGCCGCACTCGTTTTTCTTTATCAAGAAACAATTAGACCGTGAAACTTGTCAGGCTGCATTTACAGATCAAAACACTTTACAAAAACAATTTTAGACCGTCCCAAAAGATTCTCTTTATGGAGAAAGGGAGTGTTCAATTTAATTTTTCTGTACGAGAAGTTTCTCTTTAACGCTGCGTTCACACTTGGTACAAGAGGACAGCTGCCTGGGCACCGGTACAAAATAGTGTTAGATTCAGACAATGGCCACTAAAAATACCCAAGCACCATCTAGTACCCGGGAACGAGCACTGACGCGGATTCTGTCGTGTGTATTTGGGAAACAGGTGTGTCCACATTAGTGCCAGCAAGAATCGTACTCGGGTACCGTGCTCGGACACCAAGTGCGAACATATCCTGAATTAAAAGCGCAAATGCATGTGATCACATTCAACCCAAATAGACGTGACTCTCTTGATTACTCTCCTTCTCGCTTTTTACCCACCTTTGACGCCCTACGTACGCCACGCATAGCCAGAAGAAACGATATAGTCCAGGACGCCACGACGAACAAATACAGGTACATGTTGATTCCTATCAATATTATTATACTGAGTTAGATCATTAAATAAATGTCAAAGTCGTTCAATGCTTTATGAAAGGTTGATATTGTAGTTTTTCAAAGAATGTTTCACAGCATTTTGTCCGTTGTTTGTACATTATATCTGAAGTAGCTAACAGCTGCTTATCCTTCCCTTCGAGTACTTCGCACGTGAATTCTATTCCGTTCGCCCTTAAAATCGGAGCATTATATTTTTGAGGGGAAGGGGGCTGGGCAATTTGCTAAGGCATGAAACCTTTTCTTCTCACTCACTCAAGATTGATCTTAAGAGAGACCTTAAGATACCCCGGTTTCGGGTACGGGTACGGGTAGGATTACCCGTACCCGTACTCGGCTACACGGGAAACCAATCAAACTTAAGATACACCGGGTGACACCAGGTACGATCTGCGCAAAAATGCAAGGGCTATATCGTGTTTCGTATGCCATCTGAACATCGTCTGAAATTGGCCGAACAATATTTTTCTATCAGATTTAATTGCCTTTTCTTTTTCTTACAATATACTACAAATATGTCTTCGACTCAAAAATGGAAGAAGCCTCGTTTACTTCTATCAAAACGTTTTAATCAAGAAGTATTTTTTCAAGTCAACATAAAGTATTTAATTTGAATTTAGGTATTTTTCATCGTGGTCTATGGCCTATTGCATTTTAAATCTATTTGAAATGTGTCTGGACTAAACTTTGGCGAAGAGACTTCACCTCAGTCATCGCGTGTTTTGGAAAGCAGCACGTTATTTGACAGGCAAAAATTTCTCCACATTTGTACCTCAAGAAAACTTTTCGTAGTCCCAAAACGCTTCAAATCAGAAAAACAAGTGTTTATGCTAGAGTCTGGATACGATTCTAGTCTAATAAGCAACGTTTAAGACCATATAAACTTACCCGTTTCTCCATTTTTACCCGGAGCGAACTCACGTGTAGCACCACTGATTACCCCGGGAAAACGTGTAGCTTTTACGGGAAGGACGCGATCACGTCATCATTTAATGAATTCAAAATGGCGCTAGCCGTACCCGTGCGTGAAAATCGGGGTATCTTAGGGTGCCTAATGATATTTTGGGATGATAGCCAGTGCAAAAAAAATATAAAATAAGACAAGGCCTGGGTAGTATAGAAAGCACTTGCTCGATATTTTTTCCCAGTGGCTCCCTTGCGTGAGTTTTTTCCAGCAGTTTTTTACTGTGTAGGATTGTTACTGTGTAGGATTGTTTATGGTAATTGTCCAACCCACAACCACCACCTACTCAAAAAAGAACGTGTCCATCCCTTATCAGTATGACTTGTGATAAGCACAAAAAACCACTCGTGCTTTGCATTTTTTTATTTCAGGTGTACAAGAAAGAGATATAGAATTCCTCGATCACAAGTAAAGGAACTTAAACTGTGACATTGAGCCATTTAAAAGACAATGCCATCAACAGAAAATTGAGAGAATTTTCTTTAGAACGATTTGCCAGAAAAGTATTTAATTGGTAATGGGTGCAGACAAAGCTATCACTGTGTTAAAGGACTCACTTCGACAAAGTCTGAACCATACTGAAAGAAAAGATTTTCAATTGTATCAGCTCAGATGACGTCATATCTTACCCGTACTCTTGTTGATATCATCTGCTACGTCTAATGTTTCTCGATACCAATAATACTTGGCAGGACTACTCTTTGAGCACTCTGGAACCTGAGTTCCATTAGCAGCGTTTTCCAACGTTGGACAAGTGTTCCAAGGCAATGAACTCCTCATTGAATGAATAAAGTAATAAAGGCACCAAGATACAATGTAGTTGTAATAGAAACACGTTACCAGGCTCATCAGGGTCGCGGCTACGCCGATCCCTCTGAGACTGGGACTGAGATCCCGCCAGGATTCCACGACGGAGTTCCTACCCAGTCTCTGTCCAATTGCCATTTCCAGGCAAATTAATGGAATCCCCTCCAAGATTAGCATAATGAAGTATGGGATGAAAAATGCGCCTACAAAATAATACATTTACATAGCGGTGACCCTAGACACTTAACGAACTTATTTATGTGTTTGTTGGTCAAAGTTGAGTAATTGGTTTGTTTTATCTTAAAACAGAGATGAGGATTCTCTCGGAAAAGTGTGTTTAAGGCCTGTCCATAGATAAGTATAATCGGTATAAGTATCACCCAACTAGTGGACTAATGCAAATCCTGCATTTTGATTGGCTACGCTACTAGGGGACTATTAGCAATAGTCATCGGGTAGCGAAATTCGCCGATTTTCTTTCGTTTTTTACCCCAAATAAATATTTCTTCAACTTGCATTTGCTAACTTTATTATTGCCATTTCTGTACGTCCGACTAGTTGGGTGATACTAAAACAATTAGACCCTTCGCCCTGAAGGACCACGGGTCCAATTGTTAATTAGATTTTGTGTTATAATAGTTTTACAATTATTTATTAGTGTAGTTTTACTTGAGTATTTTATATTTTTTGTCGCCTAATTAGTATGGGCATGGCCTTGTAGGGATGTCTCAAGCTACAAGGCATTGACATTTTAATAAAGTTTCTATCTATTTACTTTGAAAAGTTTCTCAATTTCTTCCCTCGTATAATTCGGCTCAAGAAGATTCCCCAAAATGAAGTGATGGGAATATTGCGGAGTTCTGAATGCATGGAATGTTGTGTCATGATTGTTACCAGTGATAGGTATGGAGGGAGATTAACAAGCGAAATAAAGATAGACTCCATCCTTCCTTGTTCCTAAAGAAAGCGCGCGCGTGCGTGTGTGTGTGTGTGTGGGGGGGGGGGGGGGGGGGGAAGGTGAAGAGTGGGGAAAAAGTCAGGTTCTTCCCTGCTTAGAAATGATAGAAGGGGCTTCTCTCCCACACCCGCCCCTGGTTATTCCCAACATTTTTTCCGTGTCCCGTTTGTCGATCGATATAAGCGAGGCGTCAATAGCCAGTCCAACAGAGTGTAACGACCCATTCATTTAGCCGGCCAGCAAGCTTTCAGTTCATGATTCTGATTTCCTCAAGGAGAGTTCTCAACCTAACAGGCATGTTAGCATTATTGTATTCAATCTTGTCAGGTCTTAATTACTCTCTTCCTTACCTCCTCCATGTTTGAAGCACAGTTGAGGAAACCTGATAACGTTTCCAACTCCCAGAAGATACGATAGCACTGCTACAAAGTAATCTCCTTTGCTCCTCCACGGCTTCTCAGTTTCTCGCTCTTGGAAAGCTCGCCTAAGAGAAGACCCACAGCAGTTTATCTTCCCAGACTGTGACCTGTGTTCACGTTTCAGTTGCGATGGAAAACCGTTTTCCTTTCCAGATAGGAGACTAATCGCAGTATTGGCCGGTAGACCGTTAGTTTTCCTGTGGAGTTTATTTGCGTATCTCCCGTTGACTGGTAGACTCATTCTCCCGCTGTGACTGACATGGTAAATCAGTTTGTTGCGCGACTCGTTTGCGGCACATGATTGGCAAGCGATTTCGTTAGTTGCACCGCTGTCTACGATTCTCCGGGGCTGCGGGCTACCTTCTTTCCAAGATTCATTGCGAATGTCGTTTGCATGGTTTGGTCTGTGCTCCTCAGATCCCACTTCCTCCTTCACTGGGTCTGTCGCTTTGTTACCGCGTGTTTTCATCGGGAATTCTTCTTGAGCTGCAAAATCACTCATGTCTCTGTGGTCTTCACTCGGTTTTTTGTCTGCAAAAGGGGGAAAATCTTTAAAACGAGACTTCACCCTCAGCCTTCTCAAAGTTGAGAAACTCATCGTATTGTTCTTGTACACATGCTATAGTGACTATGGCTATAAATGTCTTGTCGAAGCATTTGTTGCAAATATCTCTCCCTTTATTTTACGCTAACCAATGTAAACCCTGTAAATTAAGGGGGGAGAAACTTAACTACAAGTCCGTTGCTAAAGAAATCTCAAAACCTCCTTTTTTGGCTCCTGAAGTCCAGTGGGCATCAAAGTTTACCGTGTTTGTTCGATTCACGTTTCCTTTAAATGTTTCGAACCACGCCCATATTTGGTATGTCACGTGACCAAAATAGAAAACGTGTAAAAACTCGGACTGAGTGGATCGTTTTCGAAATATAACAATATGCTTTGTTAAAACACGGCATTATCTACAACTTGTGGTAGGCGTTTGAGGAAATGTACAATATTTCGAAAATTATAGATCTTTAAGATGCTAGAAAAGCACTTAAAGATCTATAATTTTCGGTAAACTTTGATGCCCACTAGACTTCAGGAGCCAAAAAAAGGAGGTTTTGAGATTTCCCTAGCAACAGACTTGTAGTTAAGTTTCTCCCCCCTTAAGCGCAATAAAGAAGTTGGGCTGAGTTATGTAACGTCGAAGCAAGTATGTATCTATGTATTTATTTATATACCGCACATCACATCACTGATAGTTTCATGCCGGTTTGCAATTCTTCTGTTGGGTGAGATTGAACGTCAGCTTGTAAAGGTGCCTCTGGCTCGCGCTATCAGTCCATACTTGATCTCACCCACCCACCCACCTACCCAGCCAGCCAGCCCATGCATGAAATGTTCGTCCGATTTGGATATGAGGTTCATTTCTCATAGCGAACTCAGAGTTCAGTAGCTTCCCGAATGTGAGAGTACCTGTCATGGAGGCAAAACTGTACTTCTATACTTCATAACATAAATTCAGGTGTATTCCAGAAGTTGGTCACGTAAGAACCTTGATGTACGCTGTGAAATGCTTGGAAAAATACTTGTTACTTGTGTACTTTGCTGCAATTAATATTTTAAAAGCGGCTTGAAATATATTCTCGGCCCACCCAAGTCACCATTTTTTATCTTCTTTTCTACACCAGACATCTTTTACACCTTTTGCCCTTCATTACCAGGAAATAAATATTAATTAGTGTCAAAAAATCAGTCATTACAATGAATGTGTAATCATTGTAGAGAAATAAACAAACGTTTTAATTTTTGCGTGATCAATAAGGAGTTTTACATAGAGAAGAACATTCATTAAGGCCCATGTATAGGTTCAATGTAATGGAAATAACAAACTTTTAAGAGAATAAACAAACATTTGCTCCAACTTAATGTTCATGAACGAGAAAAAAATTTCATTAACAACAAAGGTACAGTGTAATATGTATTTAATACTGTAATGAAACAAGCTTGTTCTTCATCCCTCAATATGCTCTCCGTTTAGACATCGTGGTATGTAGGTTTGCATAAACCTAAAGCACTGAGCACATTTTGCAACTGTTATTGTGTTCGTATTTCTTCTCCCTACTCTCAAAAGAATTTGTTGACGGTACTCTCCCAGAGGAATCCCCTGCTGTCTTGCCTCTTCCCGATCATTTACATGTAGTTGTTGCTATACTGCGGTTCACCCCTAACATGTCTGCCACCAAAAGGTAGTCTTCGCGAGGATCTTCAAACGCCCTCACTATCCTTTCACGATGCTCGTTTTGGATACGGTTACGTCGCACTCGGCGCTCCATTCCTGCTTCACGAGTTTGTACAGTTTCGGGTCCTATATAAACGTCCTTTGAAATCCAGTGGGAAATCGGAGAGAAAAATGCTCAACAAAAGCTCTTTTGTTATTGAGTTTTTTCCCCGCAATCGAACATTAACCCTATGGAAATGAATTTTCATTTGCACTAAAAAATGTTGTTTTCGTTAAAACACTATTTAAATTGGCGTTAATGAATCTTCTTGTCGATGCAAAAAGCCTTTATGAGTATTGCACAAATTGAAATGTTTGGTTTCTTAGCTAAACTGATTGTACATTAATTTTATTGACCACAGGTTTTGCGCTAATGAACATTTATCCCCTGCTAATGAAAGGCAAAAGGTGTAATTGATGTTCGCAATTTTATGTACAATTTATGAGCTTGATTAGTCTAGAATTTCTTTGAATGAAAGATTGGGCAGAGATATATAAATTAGTGCATTTTTAACTTGAAATATCCCTTAAAAATTACCTACGATACGCTAACCCCGTACTTTAGTGCGAAATTCCCCAGAATCCAATTCTTTTTAATCAGCAGACATGAGACAAGCAATAACGCCTGGATCGTTGCGCGCGAATCAGGTTGGCTTCTTAGTTACCAAGGCAACATGTCTACTTAAGAACGACTGTAAGTAAACAGCTAAAACAAAACAGGTTCTTTTGCAAATGAAATGAACAAACATTCATCGGAACAAACCCCAAACTAATAATAGTTAAATCATTAAACTCTGATCGCTTCTCAAACGGTCGCGTATGAAATGTCACTACCGGAACTCGCGAAAAACAATTAAGATAAATGCCGAACGCATTTATCGTTTTTACAAAAGGAGATTTTTAATTGCGGTTTGTTTATTCGACGTAGTTAATGACGACACTGGAAGTGTGAATTTTTGCAGTGGAGAGACAAAATTCAGCCCTCGGTACATCGTCATGATTTGAGAAGAAAGTTTCATCAAGAGAAAATGACGGGATCTCTTGGTTTCATTGTATCGATCAATGGGTTTCTAGTGCACTCCGTGAGCGGCCTTACTGTGACTAAATAAGATAGTCCGAGCTACACTCTAAAGCAAACTGAACAGTATGTTTTTTTTGGCTTCTCCTCTTTCAAAGCGAACCGACGGGTAATTTAACTCAATACTTGAAATGAGCTTTTTCGAGAAAAAAATAATGATGCAAGATGCAAAAACGAGCCCTAGTTTGAAATGAAAACTTTACCGTAAACAAGGGATTTTCGCAAAGTTTACCTATCGATCGTCGCGGGATGTCTGGAGGAGCAAAAACGTTTTAGGCGTACCTTTACCATTCATAAAAACACTGATCAACCAACGGCTTCATTTCTTCTATCTCTATACTGTCTTTAAAGCTTACTAGTTTCTTTCTAAACTGAGATAAAAAGACAATAAATAAAATAAAATATAAGGACCATTCATTTACCTCGTTATTTACAATCGAGTGAACAGAGGCAATCAGGAACAGTTAGGCAAAGTTGGACTTTTCGTCGGATTGATGAATTTCCCTTCACGGATATTCAAATTATTACAACCAGCCCATGCGAGAGATCCTTTGGCAGTATTTGAAGCCAGCCTTCTCTTACGGATTCTGATTGGGTAAAAATAATTAAAACTTTCAGGTGACTTTCTCGGTAAATTACGTCCCTGTATATCTTCAGTTTTTTTGCAATGTAATTAATCCTGCCTCGAATTTAAGTCGAAACGATGCGACAGCAGCGCTTTGTTCATGAAATAATGCACAGCTTTCGCTTTGAAGTTTGAAAACACAGCTGCTCTCTGTTTGGTCAGCGAGAAAAAAAATTGCAAGCTATAGAAA
The DNA here is from genome assembly GCA_019787425.1 of Platygyra sinensis. Lineage (NCBI taxonomy): Eukaryota > Metazoa > Cnidaria > Anthozoa > Scleractinia > Merulinidae > Platygyra > Platygyra sinensis. The sequence goes on along the minus strand of JAHPZR010020474.1, from coordinate 21,663 downwards.
AAACAAAAAAAGTTTCAAGACGTTAACGAAGCAAGATATATAAACACATATTAGACTGTAGTTTTTTTAATTCTTCCAAAAAAAATTAAAAGGGACTTGTGTTCCATTCAACAACTCAATGAATTGAAGTTACAGTATTTTCAGAGCTTAAAGAGATTCACGTAAACAAGCTTGTTTATACTGAAAAGTAAACCATCCCGACTTGAAGTTAAACAATCAAGGCAAAAGGCGTGTTTCAATTTATTAGAACTCCCATAAAACATATTTAATGAGCTTTAGCGATTTTTTCAGACATGCCTCGCTTTTATTTGAAAACAATGGCGCCGAGAAAGTGAATGTTGTCGTCGGCGAATGCGCTAAACGTGAGACACCACTTCGCTAAATCAATATAGTTATATGGAATAGTGAATATTGAAAAGTAGCTACACGAAATCGTTGGGGATATAAATAGTATACTGGCTGAGAAGTCATTGCCATATATACTAACAATAGTGGTTATGAAGGTATATTGTAATGTCATTTATAACCTATGCATCGTGTCATGTTAGGCCCCCATGCCGGAGAAATTTGAAAGCGGTTATTTTTCCCACTCCGAAAACGCGTCAAATGTTTTCGGCCATCCACAGTACACCGGAGAGATTTGAAAATGCAACAATCATCGGTCATTTTGGATTCCGCCGTGTTTGAGGAAAACTCAGGCAGGAAAATCACATAATTATCCTAACGTCGACATCGTTTTGAAAAAGCTCCACTAAAACGCAATGCCGGCGTTTTCAAATTCCTCGGGTTTGAAGAGCGGGTTTCCGAAAAGCTCCCGGCGTTTACGTGACAGATAAGTGTGGACAGTAAGCCTAACCGTAGAAATGAAGCTGCACTTGCAATTTTCTTCGGCATATAGGGGATCGGGCTTTAAGCCAGTAGCTATGGAGGCATAATGAAATTTTATTTTATAACATATACATCACGCCTGTTGGCTTAAGGAAATAGTATAATCGATCCGAGAACATTCAGATCATGCCAGATGATCCAGTGAACATCATTAATACTTGAAGGCAATAACAAGTACTGTGCTAGTGTCATAAAGTTCGGTATAAATTAATACCATGTAGAATATCAAGCCATGTAGAATATCAAGCCAGCAAACAAAACTGTGTGACCGAGCTGTATTCATTCGCCTCTTCTTTACATTGGTAAACGGCTAAGACCGAGCTTGATACAAGTGAGAAACCTAAGAAATAAAAAGTTCGCTTTTCGCGAGAATGGTTTAAATAATTAATCAGCGTAGTCTTAACTGCAGCAGCTGCTGGCAAACAGTTATCTCCCCCTCGAAACAGTGACAAGCTTTAGAACCATAACTCACAGAAACCATTTCAAGCGCGCTTGACAATTGCCTCTGTATAAACGGCCAGACATATTTTTTAGCTTGAATTTCGCTCCTCCGTTCTTGAGTTATACTGATACAGGCGAAACTGGAAGTGGGTATAGTTTAAAGAACGGTATACAATGCTGGGATAGCACTTAATTTTCTTTGCCATGTTTGAACTGTTTTATTTGTTATCGAAATCATGAAGGCGTCAGGATAAGCGACGGGGCTGCCAATCTGTTTAGTCGACGAAGTCATAACATGTCTGGGTGGGCTTAATATTAATCTTTCTTCTCAGCACGTGGTCCAGACGACCTCAGTCGTGCATGCAATCTTGCTGGTAAATTGTAGGTTCATTTTGTTTTACGTATCTGGAAAGCTTGTCCGAGATTTAATAGCACCTTTACTGATCAAAAATTGTCAGTAAAACATTGACCTCCTTCGTTTTTAATTATTTTTTAAACTACTTTTTGGGTTTGACCTTAGGCGGAGCGAAAGAGGGAAAGTTTATATAAATAGCCTGGGTAGTTAGTAAACCGCGGAGGATTGGTGGAGAGTCGAGTCGCAGCTAAAAATGGCGAGAATTTCAGAGCGGAAAAACGTAATAAGCATGCGCGAATTTTGACTATGCGTCAGGTCCGTCAGGTTCCAAGTTTAAAAAATGGCTGGGGTTTCGTCGATCGTCTAGACAAAAACGTTTACAAACTTTGCATGCTTTCTAAATATTCCCGGTAAACAACAACCGTTTTAACCTCACTAATGGAAAGCTGGCATGGTGTCTTGTATTCATGGGGAATCAATTATTTTTGTTTCCGTACCCTTTGTTTTGCCCCGGCACAAAAGAAATTTCGGTGGGAAGAGAGATTTTATTCCCAAACACTCTTTACATATTGCATATTTATAAGCAACCCACTGAAATATATAAGCTAGAGAGCCCTCTCACCAGACAGGGGAAGACATGCTATAAAACCATGAATGATGTATAAAACCATGAATGACCTTGCTCCGGAATATTTACAAAGTCTTTTCTCTCAGCGTCACTCTGCTTATAACTTAAGAAACTCTGAGGGAAGGCTGACCCTGTCCAAACCAAGCACCAATTATTTGAAACGAAGCTTCTCTTACAGCGGGGCCATGCTATGGAATAACTTGCCCAAAAACTTAAAAAATGCTGCATCCGTTGAGCATTTTAAGCGAGATATCAAGAAGGTAGCTGATATATCGGATTCCCACACGGCAATCATGTAAAGCAGTTGTAATTAGTTTTAGTTTTTAACTTAAGCTTAACTGATGATTTTCCGTGTTTAAATAAAGATTTACTTACTTACTTACTTACTTACTTACATGCTATCTTAAAAGTGAAATGCCGAAAAAATTCCTGCTTGCCCAAGTATAAATAAATCAATCGAACGACATCCTCGCGTACCTTATTATAGTCCGCCGCTCTTTAAACCATTGCAAACCATTTCAGCTTGCATATAAAGGGCTACTGGAGATGCACAGAAAGCTGCGCAGTAAGATTTCTGCTCTGAAGGCGAGAATCATGAGGAATGGCACCTCTGTTACGAAATTTGTTTAAAAATCCTTCTCGCTATACAGGCTAAATCCTCCTTGGTATCCCGTTTAATCTGAAATTAAGAGTTTTTGATTATAAAGTCTGATCAGAAATCGTACAAAAATACTACAAAAATTGCCTCGTCAGCAATTTGCTTCCTTGTTACGTCATCAGGGTCTGTAGGAGGCACTGTGGCCTGTTGATTAGTGGGCTGAAACACAGATCGAAGAGACTGAGTTCGAGCCCTGGCCGACATTATTGTTTGGTGTTTTGGAGCAGAACGCTTTGATCTCACAGTGCCTCTGTCTCTCCACCCGGCCTGGAGTATAAATGGGAACTGGTGAATTGAATACTGACGGTAACTTTTCAATGGACTAAGCATCCCCCGGCCATCCTTTGTCGCTTCGTGCTACGGAAACTTGAGACAAGTGCTCATTAGACTGTACTCTAGCGCAGACTTTAACTGTGATGTTTGGAAACAAGCTAAGCCAACGCTCTGAATATTTGCTCTTCTATTTAATAACGTGACTATTTTCTTCGTTACCCGTCAGCGACTTGTTACTTGCAGAAAATGTTATGCTTCATTTACCAATCTGGCAGCCGACCTGACTCTGACACTGGATACGACGAAATGAAAGAAAGTAAATAAGGTTGTAACCCTTATAAATGTAGTTTTCTGTCTTTTTTATGCTAATATTGTAATGTCAAAATTAAAGTGAAAAATAAAGTGAATTTGAAGTTGAAGTTGACTCAGTTTAGTCCGGGCATTTTCTACTGAATCACAAGTTCCTAGAATGGATTGAGAAATGCTGAAATGCCCGAAAGAAGTAAAGAAAGATTACATAATCAAAAAATAAATTAGAATAAGAAAATTACAATTTTTGAAAAGTATGTCTGTCAATCCGGCTACGGTTGCCATGCAAACATCAAGCTCCAAGTACAACCAAATGTTATATCAAATGTCAGTTTACACAACTTTATAACATGCTCAAAACAAATTTGACAGAATATCTCGATCCATGGCGGAATTGATCAGCTCAAACGACTGTGATATGAATATCAGTCACACAAAACTGTAATAACGTTAACTATAATAACACTATGAACGTTCCCCGAACTTTACAGAGGCAATGCCGTGGAAATGAAAGGAATCGAAATAGACCAACTTAGGAAAGGCTATTTACATCAAGAGATAGATAAGTACAAGGTTACTGAGTCAATACGCTGAAAATACATATAAAATTTATCCAAAGTAACACTAAGAAGAAAGCAGTTGGATGTATGGGTTATTGACCAAGTGTGAGGTCAAGAAGGCTGGATATTGGCCAAGTTCTTTTTTGCGTGTTTATGGACCTCGACTTCGTCTCGGTCCATAAACTCGCAAAAAAAAGAACGAGGCCAATATCCAGCCATCTTGACCGAACAAACTTGGTCAATAAAGGATTTATTATATGGCTTTTGGTGAAATTTTGCTTTCGGGATGCAGCGGGTAGTCCCGAGCGGGCAAGATGGCTCCATCTTGCCCGCTCGGGTAGCCAATCACAGCGCGCGATTTGGTTCATCTTGCCCGCTCACGGAGCTAGCCATATAACTAGTAATAGTTCTCACTAAATCTGCCCCCGCTTCTATTTTATTCGTCAAGGGTATAAAATTCTTATAAAAATTCCACTGTGTATAAGGAAACTATTATTTATTGTATGAACTGAAATTTTATATTTTTCTTTATGAACTACTGATGATATCACTCAAACTGTTCAACTAACTTAGGCATCTTATCATAAATATGATCCAAAGAATCAACTAAGTTAACTAAACCAACACATTCTGTTTAACTCATTCTATCACATGATATTCTTTACATAATACTCTCGCGAAGTGCATTCTGGAAAAAAAAAATATCAAACCACTCTGTTGTTCTAGTCTGATACTGAAACAAATCATTAGCCTTAATATTCGAGGACTCCACAAGCAAACGTATCTTGAAAGCAGAACAGAAGTCGAGATTTTTTGCCGAGATATAAACAGAAGTATCGCGTTACTGTCGCCATACCGTATATGTAAATTAGAGTCAAGCTTTTTGTCCTCAACGATAACGCCGCAAGACATTTATTTTTACGTTTGGATCCCTGCCAGTCAAGCCAGCCGTCACATGGGCTCTACGCCACGTAAGATTACTCAGTAAAAATTAGCGGTCCAAATAAACGTGATCTTTATACGTGTAGTATTTGGGTCGAGTCTGTCAACCCCGTTGATGATTTGTGTCCGACAAATCTGTATCAAACAGTTCAATCTGGCACCGCTGATTAACCTTTGAATTCAAGATATAAAGAAATCACTGTGATGACAGATACCCGCCCTAAAATTTATTTCGCAAATATTCTCCTCTCCTCCTCGTGCAGCAAATAATATCTTCCTCGATCTCCTCCTCGTGTTCGTGGTTGCAAGAATTACCTATGTAGCATTGCCTTGCGAGCTGACTGAAAAATTAACCGGGACCACCGTGCGCGCCTAGTTTCTTCAAATCGGGATTGATTCGCATACTACACCAATATTTCTCATATTTCACACATTCTTTATACGTATACGCGGGGGAGACTATAATGCCTCCTCGGGTTTTGGCCTCTGGGCCAAAACCCTGCGGGGGCAATAATATGAACTTACTGAATTTAAGTTTTTTCCCGCATAATGCACTCGGGTCTAATTTCATTCTCGTCAGCTTTTTTCATCCTAACTTCTTAACTAGTTCATTTATCTGTTTATAAAATATTTTTTTGCTGAATTTAGTTCAGTTACCACCACGATTGGATCACTTTATCCCTTTGCCGCCAATACTAAAAAGTTTTGCTTTAAGGTTGTTACACACTAGGTAACAAAAAGTAACAATTTTCCTCGTGCAAAGTGCCCAAAGCTAAGAAGTTCTGTTGCGGGGACGACGACCGTCAGTTTTGTCTCCACAACATGTTAATTGCATGAAATTCAGTTGGAATTAAATTCGTGCGTTCTGAAGCAAAAACAAAATGACCTCAATTTTCACTGAATGCTGCATCGTGTGCACTGCCCCTACATGCATGTTCCCACTTCAACATAGAAATAAACCAATGTCCATTTCGTCTGCACCAGCTTGTCCCTTCAACATGGTTCCTAAGCGTACACGCGAGGGGGCTTGTCCCTGCTTCACGTCCCCATAACGTATCCTTTAGTGTGTTCCGACCTTTCTATTAATCTTCAGACTTGAAGTTTCATTTCGACTGGTTCTGAAAGACACCCCCCTCATCCAGAAATACTGCCTACCATAAAAATGTTCTGCATCGCCGTGTGGCCGGCTTGTTAAAGTTGCTAGCGGGTTCAGTTCTGTAAGCGATATTCGCATGATATCCCTTTGACATACAAAACTGTAAGTTGTTCAGGTGATAAAAATAATGTCTAGAAACAATCTCTCCAGTTGAACGTATGTAGAATTTTTTTTTCTATCTTCTTTGGCACAAAACATCATAATTTATCAATGTCATCACATCAATTTTTTGCCGGCGATAAAAATGCGAAATGCTCAAAGTGCTACATTAATTCCGTCATGCCTTTTACTGCGAATCATTATTGTACTTTTGACGCAAATTGCGTTTTAATTCCTGCACCGATTTTGAGTAAAGCACTTTGAATAGGAGATTGTCGGTGCGAATCAGGTAGTGTGTGTGAGTTCGCAACCCCTCCGTGTAGCAGGATGCTTAAAAAGCGGGCTAACTTTTAACCGACAGAGAAAAGGAAATATCGCAGGCACCCGCTTTAGATCTAAGCAATGTGGCCGATTTAAAGTTTAGTCCAGATCGGACCAACTGATTTACTCTGGATAGCCGAGTAATGCAGAACAAAGTGATTCTCTGTTAACACCGCTGTTAACATCATTTTTTGCGAACCATTTTCGTGTGAGCTGCTTAAATCATGTCTGTACAACACGTTTCAACGTTACGGCTGAAACAGAAAACGAGTGTTAATATTCAACGCAATATTAAAACTGCGCGTTGTTTAACTTATTAGTAACAGAGCTGGTCTTACCTCGATAATCAATTTCCCTTTCGTTAGTGATTGCGCTTTCTTCAACGTGAAATCATTAATATGGCGGAAATACCCGAAGAATGAAGTAAGGTTTTTTTGCAAGGATTTGTTGTTCTACCGAGAATTACAGCTGTTTCTTTTTTTTTTAGAATAATTTGCATGCTAAATTTGTTTCATATGACAACGACTTGGGTTCTTCCTCAGCAAGATATTCATTGTAAGAGTTTTATCATTTCCGAAACCTTACAGTAACTATTCTCCACCTCCTCATGTACCTTTGTTCTCCTCAATCAGGGTCAAACAAAGCAAAATGTTAGAAGAAGTTGTTTTCTTTTCGGAAAGACAGCCGAGGATCATGAAATTAGCATTTCACTGCTATTTATTGAGGGTAAACACGACATTTCAATTGCGAACCATTTTCTGTCTAGTAATTTCCATCGGTGTCATAAAACACGCTGTTAAGTCAACAGTTTCGTAACATTACATCGTGAAATTTTCATTTGTAGATATTTCTGATGTTTTCTGCGTGTTAATGCATGTAATTAACATTTACGACGGCTTCATTGGTAGATTTAAGGCAGACTTTGAGAACTTGTTTATTGCTGGTGCCGTCAATGGAAAACTGAATTACACTTGTTCATGGCACGTTCGGTCTAACATCGACTTTCAATTTAGTAGAATTAACTATTGGTAGTGGTTTCTGCAGAGGTATACTGGTGTTAGCTTAAGTTTATGTTAAAGCTTAAACGTGGCGCCGTGAAAACCAGCACCGTTTAGAACTGTCACTTCGAATCCACGAGCAACTGTTGTCCCTTGTTTCCAAACAACTTGAGCCATAGTCTGGAATTGCGGCAAGTAATTCTTTTTGCATCAGAAAACAATAATAAATAGAAATAACTAATCAAATGTTTAACTGAGTATTCCAATACCGAAAATTACTGTTCAGATCAGGTGAACAAGTTTTCAAGAAGCGATGTCTTTTTCGTTGTTTAGTGGCACGACCCATCGTGCAAGATGATTGGACAAACTTCGGAAGCTGTTCGCGTGTAGATTGAAAACGAGGCTTTGAAAACGAAGCAAGAGAGAAAATATTCTTTACAATAACATTTTATTTCCAACTCTGAAACTTTTCGCACTAATCCAGGCAATTCAGGGCCGTAGCCAGAAAAAATTTTGACTGAGGCAATGTCTATGAATAACTTATGACTGAGGCAATCAGTCCATGGTTGAGTTCTCTTCCTAGGTATTAGGTACTATAAACAACAAAAGCTAAAGAAATGACCGAGACAAGTGCCTCGGTTGGCCTGTTACTAGCTACGGCGCTACAATTACAACTGACATCTGTTTCGTTGTTTGGTAACATGACGTAAAGCAATCAACTTTGCATGAAACACTCTGAGAGAAAGATAGTATCTACGATTTAAACTCAGAAATTTTTGTACTTTATCTAGACCATCAAAACTGGCAGAACTGCATTCTTTTCCTTTGCTGCATATCGATCGGCACTGCAAAGCGAAGGCATTGTACAAATATGAAGTATTTTAATAATCACATGAATCGATGACTAGTTTGTATATATAAAGAACACTTTTGGCCACTAGGAATTATACGCCCAACTCAGTACGACACTGGAAAAGAAAAGATATTCGTGGGCTATATTTATGATAATTAGCTTCAAACATACTGATGAAATTGCTGTTTTACAGCACATTCTAATCCCAATACTGATATGTCCCGGCATTCAAATGAAAATTATTTCGCCCTGTCCAAAATGACCTCTAAATGCGTAAATAACCCTTTTTAACTTTTCAGTGCTATTTTGTCTATACCAGAAGAAATAGATATTATTCTGTGCTGCCTCGGTTGTTTCGAAAAAAATTGAAGCATATTTAATAGTAATATTCTCACATTGCATTCTGTTAAATTGTATCAACGGGACAAACACATACACCTTAAAATTCAGCTGCTTATTTCACTATTGGAATCGTAGATAATGTAATTTTTCTGGCCTTGAAATAGCTCGTAAACTTTAATCTAGAATTTTGTTTTAATGATAAAATAAGTGAAATAATTTGTTAGTGTTTCACCAAAGACAGAACTCAGGTGTCGTCAGAACGCCCGCTACTTTGGGTTAGGGTTAGCTACTTTGTTGAGAATTCGTGTGTAGTTAGACAAGCTTAGAACAGTAATCAGTTAAACTTGACTTGAAGTTTTCCATATCCCATACCTGCGACATCGATCCACTGACGATAGCAATTTGTCCAAGCTTCAGATTCACAATTTCGCAGCAAACTAAGATATTCCCAATTTGTCAACAACAAAAAGTAACCCACGCTTATTGCCATAATTGCCATTTTCTACCACATCTTAACACGCATTTCAATGACACCAATTTTCTCATTGTTAAATATTTAATTATTTTACCACAGGAGCTTCTTCTAATGCTGCATTTACTACAGGGTATCCTTAAGAACTAAACACAAATAAAACTGAATGAAGAAGAAAATTATAGGTAAATGTAGGACTGGTTTCTTTTTCGTGTACTTGATTGGATTACTCAGCAAAAAGCTGATCGACTGATATCTTATTTTCGTGCGCCGTATGCATATCAGTAATATTATCTATGTTTTGTAGTCTTCTTTACATATCAGGAGAAAGCTACTTGTAAGCTACTTCGCGAGACACCTAATTAAACACATGTTACTGACCGTCACAAGTGAACACAGCCCGGACACTTTCAATTTTTTTCAGAAATTGCTTATCACTGCAATAAGCGGCACGAGCAATCTTGTTTATGTTTTTTTACATATAAATCTACAGATTGTCTCTTTCTTCAAAATGACAGTTACAAACCACTGGAGCAGGATGTGTAAAATTAAAGAATCTGTTCTAATGTTTTGTTTCTCTGAAGATAACCTAGCTCATATTATTTTGGGGCAGAAACTGGGACGGCAAGAGTGAAACCAAGCTATAAAAGACCTTGCGACCACAATAATTCCTAATTCATAACTTGCCGTGTTTTTCGATTCTTTTTGCCAACTTTCTCAGGAGACGAAATATTAACAAACAGTACTGGCACCAGCTGAAAAAAAAAAACAATTATAAATATTGCGGTTTTTCTTTAGTGTTTCATCAATGAAAAGCTGGTGCATGATGACTCCGTGTTCAATTGCAAAATTTTTAGTACACTCTACTGCATGGATAAGAAAGCTTGCCTTAGGGCTGGACATCATTCAGTTCTCTCCTTAATGACGATTTTATCCTGTCCGTCAGTCAGTATCGCTAATTACAGATGAAAATTAGTCTGAAAGAATTTGACGTACGGGTATTGACATGGATTAAAGATAGCTTCTTTATCGTTTAAATAAAACGCATGGGTTGGCTTCCAAACATCTCTAAACACAACTGACAAATCCATCAATAAAATAAAAGGCTGTGCCGTCAATTGACATGAGACACACAGGTCGGTATAGCTGGCCTAAGGCCAAAAGATGAGAAAAATATAATTACCCTCACCGTATATAATGTACGCCAAAAAACTGAAAAAAAAAAAAACAGAAAAGACAGATAAGAGTTAATTTAATTGTCGGCATATAGCCAACGAAAGTTGATGGCTCCGAAATGAGTCTTTTGAGACGCTGGATCGCTGAAACAATTATTTAACAGGCTGTAATTCAAATGACATGTATAGATTTTAAACTACATGCATTGGAAAAAGTTCTTCGATTTCGCAAAAGATCTCGAGACACTACTTTCCAGCACTGATTTATGTAGAAAAACATTTTTTTCAGATCAAGTAAATCCAACAAGTTTATAAACGATGCTAAATCGATGTATAATTTTCATCTTCACCTGTATGATAATTACATCACCTCAAAGCAGTCAGTCTAGTCTAGGTGGCGAGTACTTAAATTTTCGAACGACAACTGGAAACCGTGAGAAGCTGTACAGAGTTTATTCAATCGATGGAAGTTTTAGACCCCGTCCCCACTGGGCAGGGGAAATTTGAAAACGCAGCTCTTTTTTCTCTGTTGTCACGAAGCTCTCTAGAACCTCTAATTTCATTGGATCTTGTTGGCACGAAGCTCTATTGTTTTAGGGTTAGGGTTCATTGTTACCATTGTTTGTATATCATTTTCTCAACCAATCCTGTGAGACGTTCCGAAGAGCTTCGTGGCGCCCCTTTTTCTATGGTTAAGCCTACCGTCCACACTAATCCGTCACGAAAACGAAGCTTTTTATTTTCGTAAACGCTCTTCAAACCGGAGGAATTTGATAACGCCGACTTTGGACAGAAAACTCTCTGAGAACGGAGCTTTTCGAAAAGATGACGTCGCGATAATCATTTCATTTTCTGTCCGAAATTTCCTCAACAAAAATTAAAAATGACCCGTGATTGTTACACGTTTTCAAATTTCTCTGGGGCAGTGTGGTCGGAAAATTTACATTTGATGCGTTTTCAGAGTGAGACCTCCGTTTTTGCAAATTCCTCCGCTGCGAGTGTGGATTGGAGCTTATTAGAACTCTCATCCAATAATGACTATACTTCACATACTTTCACAACAGGTTTCTGGGTACTGCGGGATTTGGAAGCCTCTCTGTTGGCTCTTTTGCTTTCCTTAACTTAAACTCAGCTGAAGAAATATCCATGATTCTATACGGCTCTAAACTGCAAAACGTGACGAGTTTGAGAAAGCAGTAAGAGGATTTCCCGCGCTCGCAGTCATTGACAGAAGCTAGTGTTGATAAGCCAACAGGCCGTATGTTCTGACCAAGTGGCATTTTGGCAGTTGTTATGAACTTTCTATAAGAGTATAAAATCCCGGGCTTTGTTGGCATTCCACATAGAAAACGAGAGCGAGAAAAGTCTAGTGCTGTTTCACTAGACATTTTGAGTATTTTATTAAGCAAAACTTGAAGAATAATAATTTTCTTTTACAGTAACGTACATGGAATGGGCCGTCTATCTACGAACTGTCAGCGAGGAGGGCACGAATTGTATTAGAGCTTTCACATATCAATAAAACGATGACAATCTATGTCACTACACGATTTCTTCCACCATAGCATAAGAATCAGAATACAGTGTTGGTCTTTTCTTCGAAAGCAGCTTTTATTTACATTAGAGTGTGTTGGATGAACAAAACTACGTCAAAATAATTTTAATCGGTTAAGCTCTTCTGGCTTACGAGTTAGCTAGCCGCTGGACCGTCTTCAATTTTTTTCCCCGAAAATTTATCCTGGCAATTTGCAATGTAACTATAATAAGCGCAGATTTGCACCCCTTGGACACAGTATTTCTGTTTGGATCGAACAACATGAGGAAATAGCATTTTTGCATTGAAACCCAACTGTCTTTTCTGATCTTTCTCAACGGAGGGGGGATTGATGACGGTAAGGCGACATTACAGAGCTCTTAAAACTCAGTGAAAGAAAATTCCGCATTGTTTCCTAACCTAAAAAAATTTAAAAATGGCGTACTAACCTGAATGCGTGCCGTCGCCGGGAAGGCGACAATAATTACAGACGCGATGCGTAGCCTTGTCTGTTTACAGCTGTTTCGAGAAAGGTTGTCCAAAAGCATAAAAGCGTACGCGACAATGCCGAAAGGCATTATGGTAAATTGTCAGTTTGAGTCAACGAAAACATGACGGAATGCTATCGAAAACGTCAGTTAGAAATACATGCTCACGCTTTGTTACTGACATTGAGAGAAAAGTGAGTTTCAAAATTCAGTAAAATGATCCAGACCATGAATTTGTAACAAAGAGTTCGGATTCACAGAGAAAGCATGATTCTGGCGACTTGTTTTATGTCATGCTTTGCAGAGAAAGTCGGAGAAATGTACCAAAAATCGTGGTGCACGTGCAGAGCCATCGCTAATGAACCCTTTGTGTTTGGACGTGTTTTGGTAGCGTGATAGCGAGAGAGAGCTTCATTTTATAAGCCTGTGCGTACTGCCACTTCATCTACGCTATATCCTAAGAACTCTTTCATCCAAATAGCTCGCTACCGTAGGTCATCACTGGACGGTTGTGGCATGTTCGATTCTGGGCGTTCACTACAAGTTGAATTTACTTTATTGAATATCTCCCATACTACCTTTCGGCATTGTCGCGTACGCTCTTACCCTTCTTTTGGACAACCTTTCCCGAAACAGCTGTATGTTTGCTCTCATAAAGGAGAGATGTATAGTTAAATCAACTTGTGAAACGTTGGGTAGTAATGTGTATGTAAAATGTACGTGCAAGCTTCATTAGAAATGTGCATTTAAGAATGTGCGACATGTCTTGGTAACAAAGTGAATTAACCACATGCAAAACACGGTGGTCGCTAAGTAAATTTTTTCGCACACCGGTAATGTCACGTACGCCAACAAAACAGAATATTTTACTTTTCGTTAAATGTCTTCCTGTCTAAGATTATTAAGGCTGTAAGACATTTGTAGGAGAAAATTATATACTAGCAAAGCATCCAAATTATAGCTAATAAACCTCTATATCGCAACTTTTCACGAAATTATTGAGCTTTAAAAATTGACACATTTTCAACCGATCGTAATTGGTACGGCCGATGTTTTCTTTCAAAATAAATTAAACTATATACAACTGGCAATTTATCTTAAAGAGGGCCATTCGTGGACCCAAATTGAGAATATCAACTTTATCTCGCATCGCGTTGCTTTCTCACTAAACAATCAGCTCGTTAGCTAATGGTACTACAATTTCGTATCTTACCACCTGTAAGGTGAGTCCACAAAGGCCAATACATCATAATTATTGCGCGTGTCGGCCTTGTCATAATTATGTTATTGTCACTTACAGATTCAAAAATATTGGACATATCGTGCTCGGGCTGTCAGAGGCTAAAACCATGCACGTAATATTTGTTAACTTCTACCGCGGATAAGTTTTGTTGAAGAAACTTCTCGTGTTCGAATCGTTCGTTGATTGAAATAACTGAAATTAATCAACTGAGAGTAAATTCACGAAAGACGCTTCAAAAACGATTATGGGCTAATAATATGATACCAGTTTTGAAGGCCAAAGCGTTTTCGATTTGAAATGTCAGCATCAAAGTTTTTTTTTCTAATTTCTTACATTTTTTTCAGAGTAGTAAATAACATTGACTCTGTGGGGCCTCTGAACAGGACAGAATGGATTTGCCTCAAGAGAATGGTCATATCGCTTATGAACTTAATAACTGCTCAAAATGTCGTGACACCAAGGGGCACAATTATTCATAATTATTTCTACTGTAAGTCGTATTTATAAACCATCGCTAGTTCTTGTTGCTATAAAAGAAAACGATTTTTTAATTGATTCTCTAACGATTCTCTACGCCGGATTAAAGTTTCGAGGAAAAAAATTGTGAAAAAGGATTAAAAATGTCGAGTCATTGCTTGCTATTGTAATATTTTCAACAAATAACTATGACTTTGAACGGGACTCTAACTAACACAGAATCAAACAGATTGGCTCCCTGGGTTCAACACACCGTGTGATATCGAAAAACGTACCTTTCTCTGTTTTCCTCTATCCTTAGTTCTCTGAAATCTTGTTAGGATATGGCAGGCCGGGAAATGATCAAAGTGATCGAAACAAAAAACACCATTGTCTTCAACACGGTTAACCTATCAAATTATTCCAAAGGTACTTATCACAATATGAAAACAGTCACCGGCGGGCTAACGCATGCGCACTGGTAACGAAATGAGATTTCGAGTTTTACCCCAAGTGCCGGTCGAGTTGACAGCCTTACTGAAACATTTTTAATTTCTATATGTTGTGTCTGAGATCATCTTTTCAGAATTTATGTATCGCAATATTGTTTGCGTGCATATTACCTATGGTTGTTTCACGATGTTGCTAAAATAATCAACCTGATAAAAATGCAATAGAACGCAAATTATAACGATTTTACTCACGGAAAGAACTACTAAAACACGATGGGTGTAAAAAAGTAGGATCAAATTTCAGTGTTGTCTCCGAAATAAAACTCAAATACGCGAATATATTTTGTCTTAGGCCTTTAAGAATTAATTTAGCTCATGGGAGGTCCTTTTACTCAATAAATAAACAACAGTTTGGTATCACGTTTGACAAAAAAAAATCCAACTGTAATACTCTTGTACAGGCAATTTAATATTTCAGTCCGCTTCAGGCGCCAACCGCGGGAGTTCCCAATAAGAATTTTCTATATCAGCGAACGGAGATTGTTTTTGGAAATACATGATGGGGAATTATGAAACTATAAATTATGAATTACAAATTTCTTATGTACACTTATTTGCAATAAATTTGAGCGGGTTCATTAAAATGTACCTGATGCTCGCTTACTACTGTAGTTGTCTTATGGCATCATGCGAGACTAACTGAGCCATTTTGAGCGAGTTTCGTTTTTCTCATTACATCTATCGTTTACGCCTGACTGTATTTTTAAAACGCTTTGAAGTAGAGATCAAACAAGTAACTCGCCATGGGGTAAAGACCTCCTTTTCGATGACTAGTATTTTCTTAAGGATAAATGAAATAAGCATTTTTTAAAAAAGAAAAAAAAAAGAAATGAGAAACGATATCATTTATAAAAAGCAATTTAAGTTGTGTGCGACGAAAATGTGCCTTAATAAGAACAACTTGTCTCGCAATTTTCTAAAAAGCCGAGCAGCTGACCAAAGGAGGGTCTGTAAACAGACCGTGACCGGAAGAGCTAAGACACAAATTTCTTTAAAAAACCATTAGCAGTGTTAATTGCCATCTATCGATTGCTACATTTTATATATATGTTATTATCCTGGTGCAGTTTTCACTCATATCTTGCATCTGAGTGCGAAATTCTAAACTGACTTACCATTTTACTTCACGCTGTTAGCGACTGTGCTTTTGAAGGCGCGTGCGGGCGGCCTGTTTGTTAGCAAGCAGAAAGGCATCTTAACATGATGTACAATTTAAGTCGAGTCTCTGTTCTGCTGTTTGCTAATATTACGTTTGTAAAAACCAAGCATGGTCCGTGAAATAAGCCGCGGTAGAAGTTCAAGAAAGATCCAAACCAACACACCCGCTTATCCGAATTTGATGTTTTTATGGAGATGGAGCGCTTCCCCAAAAATGCCCTTTGTTAAGCCTTTGAATTTGATATTTGACATTTTTAGTTTAATTTGATAAGAATAGGTCATACTGATCAACGCAATATAAACATTTTAAATTAACGAACTATGGAGAACGTTGGCCGCGAATTTTTTTTAAGTGTTAACAACATAACACTCGATGCTAAAGAAATGTATTTTTGGTGAAGATCTTGAATTGTATATTTATTCTTTGAAACAAAGAAATTAGCTGGTGTTGTCAACAAAAAATATAACTTAATATAACAAACCAGAATTTACATCGAATTAGACCGCCCAACTATACTGGTAGCTGCAATAAAAGATCTCATTTACCTTTGAACGTTTTTGAGCGAGGACCGGGAAAGCAGAAAAAAATGGGGTTGCGTGCGTTCGTTCGCCTTTTTTTTTTTGCTCTTCCTCAATGATACAGGCACGGCTGAGTAGGTTCCACTTGTAGTTTATTGTTAAAGTAAAAATTATTTTAATTGAATGCAGTTGAACAGCTCAATGTTTTATGCGCTCAGTCAGGCGGTCTGTTAGTTCGTTGTTCAAATGTATTAGACGAGTGTTACCTAGAAACTGACAAATGGTACATATCCTTTCAACGCGGTGAAAACATTAGTTAACCTAAATTTATATAGCGAAGGAGTTATGCAGTGATCCAGACTTTAAAAGCCTCACTAGATCGAGGAGATTGTTCAAAATGTGTAGGATCTCAAATGCTCTTGATGTATCAGACAGAAGACGACGCCATCATCTACGATAACAAAATGCCTCAAGTAGCTGATGATGTTTGTCATCTCAGAAATTTGTGTTTGTTGATAATCGCTCGGCTTATAGTCGAATAAACATTGAATTTCAAATCTTGTTCAGCACCCGTAATTTTTTTTTTTTATGAAAATACTCGGCTATAAGCCGAACTGCCTATCTTGGTGAGATTTGACTTGTTCTCAGTTTCATTTGTTGCAAAAATCGCTCGGCTTATAGGCGAATAAATACGGTAATAACCAAATCAATGCGCGCGCTCTGATTGGTCAATCAGCTATGATTTATTGTGCCGGTCAACTCATGGAAAAATCACACGCCTTTTGAATCATCATATAAAAGCAATAGACCACAAGTTTCTATGGTTTAGAGGCGCGATAAACTACTTGGGATGTTCGGTAGAACACTCGAAGAATTCGTATATCACTCGCCTGTGGCTCGTGATTTACGAATTCTTCTCGTGTTCTACCAACATCTCGCGTGGTTTATCAGCCTATAAACCATAGAAACTTGTCGTGTATTGCTTAATTTAAATAAATAAAACTTTTTTACATGGTTGCCGTGCAAGAATCCTATATGAGTAGTGACCTTTTACAGTGCGTTGATAAAATAAAATAAAAAACCTTGTTTAATTCAGCAACAGTTGACAACACAATATTGCTTGTAAAGCAGTCTGGTCGTTCCTGTGACCCAAACATTAATTGAAAAACAAAACATTAATACAAAACCAAAACACAGTGAAAATAAATACAAATATGCGGGTAACTTTAAAATTTCAGTGAAGTAAGTAAGTTGTATTCTGGGCGGGACACTCGAAAGGAGTCGAAAGCATCACCTTTCGCAAACTGTTTCCGTGTTTTAGAGGATTAATTTTTCACAAAATTAACGACAAACGACTCGCGCCACTTTCATGTGGGTGTCTCCTCTAGAGGGCATGGGACTGCGATGCTGAGATGCTCAATTAATAGCAACCTCTTAGAGATTAATCTTCCTTCAGTTTCACCATTAACAGACTCTCCATTTCGTGATCAAAGATCGAGCTGCCATCCGTTATCTTCACAATAGTGGCTCCGAGATCAAACATAATTTAACTGAGCGAAACTTAAAGGCATTAATGCAGTACAACAAATTTATCTAGAATTCTTCGTTTATTTAGTCGTTCCCTAGAAACGCCAGCGTTTGTGTTCAAATAGCCTGCGAACGCAGACGTATTTCTGGCTGTCACTGCGTTCGCAGGCTAGTGTTCAAACGAGTAAAATCAGTTACAAAGAAGCGCGGCTAGCCAGTATTGAACAATCTTTAGATTGTATCTGCTAATCAAAACAGATCTAGGCTTCACTTCTAAAGAAGACATTCGAATTGTATTTAAACCAAATTTATCATGAGGCGAGCTTTCTCATTCCTAATATGTTCAACAAATTTTTGCTTTACAACTGACTAAAAAAATGCGTCCATGCTCTCATGCACTAACTTCTCACTTCAACGCCATAGACTTTACACAAGTAGGAACATCGAAAACATGATACTCTTTAAAACAACCCAAGCATATTGAAATACAAATTCTCCCATCAATAAAACACTGTTAAAAAAAGCAACAATGCAAATTTTTACTTTGTCTTGTGGCATCCTTATCAAAACATCATCACACCAAGCCAAATACAAAATATCAAACGCTCCATACACGGAGCCGGCTATGGTAAATATTTACGATTAAACATCAAAATACTCAGTGATTATCGCTTCTTCCAATGCAGCTAACTCCTATGAGGAGAGTACATGCGAAAACAATCAAAGAGTTGGAAGGGACTGGGAAAAAAGGGTGAACGAGGCGAGAAACGACTGGGAATGAGTCAAAACTGGACTCTTACAAAACTAGTAACTGATTGTCTAAATTCTGAGTTACTTTCCTGAGAAGAATTTTGGAAGTTTGTGACACTAGAGTTTCTGGGAATGTTCGGATAATTATTGTAAGTTATAATGGTGAATAATTTCCTATAAAGCGGTTTTCAATTGAGTATCAAAAGACTAGCCCATGCAAACAATCCACTCACTCTGGCCAATTTCAAAGGGGCAGACAATCCAATGAAGCAATCAAAATTCGCAGTAAATACGTGTAGCGAACGCGAAGCGAGGAAAACTGAAAAGCGTGCAAGCGACTCACATTTGATTTGGGTTTAGCGTAGAAATGAAAAACCAAAGCAAGTGTTAATTACTTTCCATACTCAACTGTCAAACCGCTCTATAAACAACCTAACCAATCCCAGTTTGCGTTCGCGTCGGCGAGTTTGAAAACAATCCTTGTGGATTGGCCTAGAAACTTCGAGCTCAAGGTAGTTGTTTATACAAATGTTGGGGATTTTTTCTTATTCTATTTCATTAAAACTACGATATTATCGTTTTCCGAGAAATCTTTGTAGAATCGTAAGACTTGTATATTATTCAGTTTCGTTGGGATTAGTCACAACTATGGAAAACGCGCCATATCATTGCAAAAGCCCTGGACAAACGGACCTGTAAGTAGTCGCAAGTGGACGCAAGTTGAACTTGCGTAGAGACTTGCGTTAGGTAGCCAACCGGACTCGCAAGTTTCCTTGAAAGTACACGCAAGTCGCAAAAAAATCATTTTATGGCAGGCTATCCTCTATTTCATTGGCTAATAATGGGTTAATGGACGTCATTCAACTTGTGTTGACTTTGTTTGGGTGGTCAAACGGTGAAAAACTTGCTTTGACTTGCGTGCAAATTTGATCTCAACCAAAGTGAGCGCAAGTCATCGCAAGTCAACGCAAGTGCACGCAAGCCCTGGCCAAACGGAGCCGCAAGTAGGCCCAAGTTTTCAACTTGCGTCTACTTGCGACTCCGTTTGGCCAGGGCTTAAGGGCTTATGACTTAGTGAAGTAGAATCTGAGGCAGATAAAAGCCTTAATCTTCTTTCCTAGCTTGCTACAAACTCAGGAGGAGTCTCCTCCCTCAAGTCTCAACTAGTAAAATCGCTTTGACGAATAGAACTCTTCGTCGATGTACACGAGATAATTATAACTCCGTCCCTAGCCTCAAACAGTATTTGATGTCCGTTGAAGCCGACATAAAGGTGTGTCAACGAGTTGTTTGTAGAGATAAAACGACACTCTCTTGGCAACGCAACATATTTGATCAGTTCAAGAGCTCAACAAATTCATGTTTTTGAAACACATAGAAAACATATCGCGGCCATAACATTTCCTGTATACAAAAGTCATATAAACATTGCTGCTCCATTGTGCTGGTTGACCAGTTGATACATCTGTCCATTCGCGGTAATCACTCTGTGTAATGGACCATTTTTATTCGTCTCCGATCTTTCTGCTAGTTTCTCTTCGAGTCTAAACTTTCTTCTCGCAAGACTAAGTTTTCGCATTTTCTTGTTCTTTACTGGCCTGCCGTTGTGAAGAGGCTGCAGTTCAGAGGCGTCTAAATTGTCAGCTTCCCCATCCAGCACCACGGTTGGAAGTTCCGGTGCACCCATACCAATAATACGGTAGTAACGCAAGAAAGCCACCGCGGGAATAAAAAATATCGACACAAGAGTGAGTAATATCGCTAGAAACTTAGCCCATGGGGGATAAGGAGTCTTTATTCCTTTGCCCTAGAAAGAAACAAGAAAAAGATCATTAAGTAGCAAAAAACGCTTTTTGGTTAGCCAAGAATATATTTATGTCTGGATTTATGAAAACCGTGCTTAAAAACTGATATCGCGCCCTAAGCGGGCGTTTTTTTCTCGCCAGAAACTCTCTCTGAAGGGGACGATATAAAAATTAAAAGGAAAGTCAGTCCCATTTTCTTCTTTTACCCGTTTATCTTCCTTTCATTGCCGTCCTTTCTCTATTTTTTGCCCGTTGACATGGCTTGGAGGCGGCCTAAAAGTTTAGTGAAATCAAGGTGAAATAAGGGTGATAGGGGTCGAAATCTTTAGCACCGTTTTCATAAATCCAGACATATTTACTTTTTAGTTTAATTTTCAGGGGTCAAATCAATTTTAGACTTGATAATTTTATGATGAAAGTCTGAATTTAGTAAATAATTTTTACGGGTTCCAGCCACGGTGATAATGACGACGAAGATGACGAAGAAGACGATGATAATGGTCATCATCATCATCATCATCATCATCATCATCATCATCATCATCATCATCATCATCATCATCATCATCATCATAATCATCATCATCATCATCATTTTTATGATGATGGTGGTGATCGATTCTTTAATCAAACAATATTAAAAGAAGATATCATTGATATTAGAAATATATCAATAACTATTATCACCTGTTTTCCATCCCAAATCGTGTATTGCGGCGTAGTTTCTGACATACTTTTGATGCTCATGGAAAGCACAACTAGAATAGTCACTGGAGAAATGACTTTCCAACACCATCTCCAAATAAAACGAGGAGGTTTATTCGTCATGTATTTTATATCATCACTAAATCTGCAAAAAGATAACATGCGCTTTGCTTAATGAAGCCTTGTTTTCCAGCCGGTGTTCTTTAGACAAACGCTGCGTGTATAAACGCTAAGAGACGCGAAGTAGCTATAACCATATACCCATACGATGTAAGAGAAACAATGACACAAGTCAATGGCCGAATTTTATACCAGGGGTAAATTATCAGTCGACATAACGAGATATATGCGATTCTGAAATTCGCAGCAGGGTATGAGTTCTAATTTCCCGTTTTTCGGCGGGGATCATTTGCGGTCCACATTGGCGATCATCTGCGGTTCGGGATCATTTGCGGTCCAATTTGGGGATCATTTCCGGTCTGGGGATCATTTGCGG